>OX375868.1:105854007-105914510 GCA_947359475.1 Heligmosomoides polygyrus bakeri | reverse complement strand
TCTTAAAGTTTCTGCCGATGACGGCCGATGTTATATGTAAACATGCTCTATAACACACTATAATACCCCTGGGTGGATTACCTATATGATAAACATGGATTTTGCAAAAGTGCAAAACGAACGCAGTCTGCGGGATCCAAACCACCGACCCCACGTTTACGAGCCCGAGCTCTTCCCTACCACGCCACACGTGCACTGCGCTGAGTCGCGATACGAGCCCTCATCCCGCGCGCGCCCATCAGCTGTGAAGCACGTGAATCAACGGAGCGCCAACCAGCGACTTCCGTCGCCCCTAACTCTGCGCAGAGTTGTATTGGGGTCGAAATACCTGCAGTTTGTTACTACCCAGAGAGAGGCGGTCCTGCCCATATACAACACTTGCGCCGTTCCGACCTACCGTTGAGATAGTATCCTGGTTAGACGATAACTCCCCCTAACGTTTATGCTTCCGACGTCGAGCGACGCGACGGCATGTATAGTGGCCAAATTGATCGATCGCGTTGCCCGATCAATATGGCAACAATATGAGGAGTCGCGTCGCTCGGCGTCGAAGTATAGACAGGCCCTAAGCCCTAGTTTATACTTGCGCCGCTGCGCGGCGCGGCACAATGTTCGACATAGATATCAACCGGGTGGCGCGAAAAATCGATATCTATGGCGGTCGTGGTGTCGCGCCGCGCAGCGACGCAAGTGTTGTATATGGGCAGAACCGCCTCTCTCTGGGTAGTAACAAACTGCAGGTATCTCGACCCCAATACAACTCTGCGCAGAGTTAGGGGCGACGGAAGTCGCGGGTTGGCGCCCTGTTGATTCACGTGCTCCGCAGCTGACGGGCGCGCGCGAGATGAGGGCTCGCATCGCGTCTAATCGCAGTGCACACGTGGCGTAGTAGGGGAGAGGTCGGGCTCGTGAACGAGGGGTCGAGGGTTTGGATCCCGCAGACTGCGTCTGTTTTGCACTTTTGCAAAATCCATGTTTATCATATACGTAATCCACCTAGGGGTATTATAGTGTGTTATAGAGCATGTTTACATATAACATATGCTTCAAACTACAGATTAGCTAAAATGTTCACTTCTGTGTGTCACTTATTTTAAGCCTATTTTGTGTGAAGCCCTAGTTATGTAACGATAGATATTTTGTGGCACTAGTTAAAAGTTTCTGACTCCACCGACAAGACTTCGGTCAAAAAAAAATCCGCTGAAACTTCGTCTAGGGGGTTATATGGGGTGCTGATCACGAATCTGACATCCGTTTTTCACGATTCGGCTGAATAATATGGATGCAGGAAGGCACAGGATTACATTCTTAAAGTTTCTGCCGATGACGGCAGGTAGAGACAGAATCGTGAAAAACGAATGACAGATTCGTGATCAGCACCCCAAATAACCCCCCCCCCCCCTAGACGAAGTTTCAGCGAAATCGGTGACCCTGCCTGGACCACCCTTGCTAACGGTATGGGTGGTCTCCGACCGAATCGTGAAAAACAAATGTCAGATTCGTGATCAGCATCCCAAAAAACCCCCCTAGACGAAGTTTCAGCGAAATCGTTGGCCCTGCCTGGACCACCCTTGCTAACGGTATGGGTGGTCTCCGACCGCATCGTGAAAAACGGATGTCAGATTCGTGATCAGCACCCCAAATAACCCCCCTAGACGAAGTTTCAGCGAAATCGTTGACCCTGCCTGGACCACCCTTGCTAACGGTATGGGTGGTCTCCGACCGAATCGTGAAAAACAAATGTCAGATTCGTGATCAGCATCCCAAAAAAAACCCCCTAGACGAAGTTTCAGCGAAATCGGTGACCCTGCCTGGACCACCCTTGCTAACGGTATGGGTGGTCTCCGACCGCATCGTGAAAAACGAATGTCAGATTCGTGATCAGCATCCCAAAAAAACCCCCTAGACGAAGTTTCAGCGAAATCGTTGACCCTGCCTGGACCACCCTTGCTAACGGTATGGGTGGTCTCCGACCGAATCGTGAAAAACAAATGTCAGATTCGTGATCAGCATCCCAAAAAAACCCCCTAGACGAAGTTTCAGCGAAATCGGTGACCCTGCCTGGACCACCCTTGCTAACGGTATGGGTGGTCTCCGACCGCATCGTGAAAAACGGATGTCAGATTCGTGATCAGCACCCCAAATAACCCCCCTAGACGAAGTTTCAGCGAAATCGGTGACCCTGCCTGGACCACCCTTGCTAACGGTATGGGTGGTCTCCGACCGCATCGTGAAAAACGAATGTCAGATTCGTGATCAGCACCCCAAATAACCCCCCTAAACGAAGTTTCAGCGAAAAATTTTTTTGACCGAAGTCTTGTCGGTGGAGTCGGAACTTTTTACTAGTGCCACCAAATATCTGTCGTTACATAACTATAGCTTCACACAAAATAGGCTTAAAATAAGTGACACACAGAAGTGAACGTTTTAGCTCATCTGTAGTTTGAAGCATATGTTATATGTAAACAAGCTCTATAACACACTATAATACCCCTAGGTGGATTGCCTATATGATAAACATGGATTTTGCAAAAGTGCAAAACGAACGCAGTCTGCAGGATCCAAACCCCCGACCCCTCGCTCACGAGCCCGAGCTCTTCCCTACTACGCCACCTGAGCGCTGCGCTTGGCCACGATACGAGCCCTCATCCCGCGCGCGCCCGTCGGCTGAGGAGCACGTGAATCAACAGGGTGCCAACCCGCGACTTCCGTCGCCCCTAACTCTGCGCAGAGTTGTATTGGGGTCGAGATACCTGCAGTTTGTTACTACCCAGAGAGAGGCGGTCCTGCCCATATACAACACTTGCGCCGTTCCGACCTACCGTTGAGATAGTATCCTGGTAAGGCTCATATAGCGCCACCTTTTCCTCATTTCTTCTAGATCTAATCGACTCTTACAACAGGACACACTGACCTCAGATCGCGCTCACTTGTCTCTGCTGACGCACGATGTTCTTCCAGCGATCCTCGGCGCTCATCAGCGCGTCATTCGGCGTGAACACTGCCGGTTTGTCCTCGTCACCCTCGTAGTCATTCTCTTCGCCGTCGACAAAGCCGCTATCTTCACGCTCCGTACGACGACCAGGCTTCTCTGCAACACCAAAACCTGTCCTGATTGTCGTAGAACGCCACGACTCTTTTGAACATTCAGAAGTTCCTTCATTGCCGTTTTCCTAGTTGAGTGGGGCAACTCTTAACGTGTACGATACTGACCCCACCAAACTAGGAAGGTGCCCCATTTCGGAGTGAAAAAGATCGAAGAGAAGTGCCGACGTATATACCCTCTCCCCTCCCCTCCCCCCCCCCCCTCGCCCTCCTAGATCAGATGTTACGAAATTGCCGACTAAGAGGGTCATCTGCATACGTTGCACAGCATACTGATGACTAAGCCGTCTGGGAGGAATAGCAACAACCATCAGGAGACAACTCGAGAAAAAGGCGACGTCATCTCTTACTCACCATCGATGTCGGCGTCCGTGGACGACACAGAATTCTCCTTCGCATCCAAATTCTGAAACCAAACGTTTCGACTCGAAAACAGCTTGAAAACGCTTTCGTATTGATGGACTTGATCTCGGTTTATAGTTCGTGTTCGGCGGCATAGCTCATAGTTTAGGCGCGTTATGTAAAGTTCAGTCGCCGTGCAATACAGTACTACTAACGCCAACAATATCGATCAGACGGCACAGGCGATCAATACTGAAAGCTTTCATATTGCCGCGCGTCACGCGAGGACTGAAGACCTTCATTCTTCTATATTTTCAAAGTTTTTTCTTCAAAAAATCGTCCTATCCCCCACCCACAGTCGCTCGAACAAAACATGCATATCGATTTTTGGCGGTCCATCGCTTGATATCAATCGGTCCGTATGCCTTACACGACCTGCCCGACTTAATCGCTCGCGTCACGGATCTTGTACAGACCCTTAGCCCTGGTTTATCTCTGTGAGGCCACATGGCGCGGCACCACGGTCGCCACAGGTATCGATTTTTCGTGACACCTGATCGATATCTATTCCGACGATGGTGCCGCGCTGCGCAGCGGCGCAACTGTAAACTAGGGCTTAGGCATAATTCGGAATCCCACCATGAAAGCTTGACGGATCAATAACGCTAAAGCTATCGCACCTCGCAGCGACTGAAGTATAGACTGTCTCACAACCTGCTAAGCTACCCAAATAATGTCGGAATAGCCCAGACTGAAGAGGAACTTTTTGGTTTTTATTTCAAACGGATAAATCCTAACTCCCCAATTTTTTTCAAACAACCACATGAAACACCTTGCAAACAGACAATTATCGATCGGTTTCGACAACCCGGTTTGATAACGTCGTTTCAATCATTTTACATTCCACTCAGAAGGTAAGCGGGTGCGGTCAAGAATCGATATTATCGATTTATTGATTTGGGTTGACATGGTCATAACGGTATGTTGGCCAGTATATATGAGAACTCCTACAGCTGTTATGGGAATCACGCACTCCTAGCGGGCCTGCGCGATGCTGTTGAAGTCGCCCCCCCCTCAATTAGGATAAATCGTCGTAAAAAATCAGAGCGAATTTAAAAAAAAAGAACAAAAAGGCTCAAAATAAAAGAGGCCAGCTGATTATCGATTGACCTACCACTCCAATGACTTGTTTTCTGTAATTGCACCAAGCAATTTGTTGCACGTCATCAGGCATCTCTACCATACCCACGATTTTCTTGCAGTTTCTCTACCTATACCCACTACTTGATGAATCCTTCCCCAAGATACTCACTAGCAATTGAACACCAACCCGTTTTCAACCATTAAGAGCTCTATACTTCGGTCGCTGCGAGACACGACAGTGCGAAACCGTCGATATCGATCCTACGCGCTGCCTAATCGATATCTGTTGTTAACGCGCTATCGAAGCGCTTCATTAAGCCAAGTTTATAGTTCGCAGCTATGCGGCGCGACACCGTTGCCGGAATAGATATCTGTCGGGCGGCGCGAAAAATCGATATCTATGGCAGTTATGGTGCCGTGTCGCGTCGCGTAGCGGCTCAGGTATGAACTAGCGCTTATGCGCGATTTATACTTGTCGCTCGACGAAAAACAAAAACTGTCAGTATCGATTAGGCGGCGCAGGCAATCGATACTGCTGGCGCTTATAACTCCGCATAGAAACTGAAGGTTAAATCCTGCCTTCGGCCCCACTAAAGCCGTTTTAGGCCAGAATGCTTGATAAAATACCAGCTTAAAGGTCTTCAGAAGGCCTTCGAAGACTTCACACTGACTGACCTGGTCGTCCTCACTGAGGCTGCGCTGCCGCTCCTCTTTGCGCTTTCTGTACGCCCGTTTCTTCTCGGTCTTCTTCGCAGCCGTCAGGATACACTGTCCGACACGGAATCGGCGTTCCTGAACTTTTTCGCTGAACGACACACGCTTCTTTCGTTGCATAATCGGCTGGCAGTCTGAAAAAGTTCGATGCATTGAAGGAAGTACAGAGATGCACTCGTCTTCATCTTCAGATGAAGACGATGCCATACCATGGTCGTCGCCGCTTTCATCAACCTCCGTCGTCGACTCCATCAGCAGCGACAGATGCATCGATTCCGCTGGGAAGTGATGCGATTCCGAAATTGATCTGAACGATCAACTTTTATGGAGGGAACCAGCATATTCTATCGTCTCCCCCCCCCAACTAGGAAACCGTACAGCAAACATCTCTCACCTTGAAAATCGGTCGATACGCTGGGGTTTTTTGAGAATACTCTTCAGCACAATGCCGTCCCAATCGGCACACTCACTCGCCGATCGCTGCCGCATCCCTATGCGACTTTGCTCTGCAACAGGAGAGAGAGAAGCATTTGCACCACTAGATCCAGCCTCTGGCGGATGCGAACGGCGGTGCGAATGTGTGCAATTTTGCGTGACACTGTGAGGACGCAATACTGCACACAGTCGTGCCGGTCCCACCCAACTAGGAAAGAGAAGCGCCACTCTGCATGCAATTAGCGCTGCAATGGCGCTGAGCAGCTTCGAAATCGACTTCATTAAGCGGAAAAAAGTTGCACTCCCGTCAGCAGAAAGGGCAGTGCGACCGGAAAAACCTGCTGCTCGGCGCTGCCTGCTGTTAGGACATCGAAGACCAGTCAGAAGCGGTCGCTCACCCGAGTACTGATAGAACGGCGAGTGTTTCATGCTGCTCAGTGGAGATGAGAGGGGCGACACCGCCACGCCCGAGTCGGTCGAGTCCGCCGGGCTCGTGGCGACCGCTGGCGTGGTGCCATTACAGCAGATCACATTCAGTGGCGACGACGCCATTAGACGGTCGAAACGTGCTCGTTCTCCCGGCTGAAAAACGTCTCCATGAGAGCATAACGTGGACCTCCGCTGATACCTCAGCTGAAAAAAAAACAAAGAAGGAAGTATCTTTATTCCAAAAATTTTGACATCGAAGGCGATTTGGCAGACTTTGCTCGTCTTCGAACCTGTTTATAGTTCGCGAGGGCACGGAACTGGTCGCGCGGGCTAAGCATGCATATTGATTTTTACCGCGGGATCGCCTGATATCAATCAATACCTGATTTTTGCCGAGGCAGCCAACATCGCGTTAGGGTCCGTTTATACTTCGACACCGAGCGACGCTACGCCACCATAGTCTCCACACTGATCGAGTGACGCAATCGATTAATTTGGCCAGTATACATGCCGTCGCGTCGCTCGGCGTACGAAGTATAACCGGGACCCTAACCATGATACGCGATTTATACTTCGACAGCGGCGAAGCGCGCCGTTGTGAAAGCTACTAATATTGATCAGGCTGCGCAAACGATCGATATTGATTGGTAGCTTCTACAATGCCGTGCTCCCTGCCAAGAAAACGACAAGTCCCGCCTCCCCCCTCGATTCCCATTCATATCGACGCCTAATCGATATTGACTGTTTTCAGCGGTCCAGCTCTTCGCAGAAGTATAAACGCCTCAGGTGACCCTGTTTTCGATCCAACTGCGGCGCTGGAGAATGAAGACAGCTGATATCGATTTGATAATGCAGTGAATCGATTCGAGACGGGTAGGCGCGCGCACGGCACATGACTATAAAACCGCGTAGAGAGTCAGAACGGACTCACGTCACTTGGTAGAACGCTCTACCAGGTAAATGGCAGTTTATACTTCAACGCGAGTCTAAGGATCGTGGTTGATCGACCAAATCGATATTGAGACCTATCTGTCGCGTCTCGACAGTATAAATCACTCCGATGACGATAGTTCACTGTTCAGCTGCGATGCAGCGGCACGAAAAAAATCGATATCGATTAGTTAACACGCAACGCGCACTACTGCGCGGCTCTCAACTATAAGCATCCTTATCGATAGGATTGATTTTACGTGTACGTCTCGTCGTAGAGGACGCATGGCATTTAGTAGCTAGCATATTGAGAGAAGGACCAGATTATAGTACGGCGAGTTTTTGTGCAGGGAATCGATATCGATTCATACTTCGCGACAGCAGCGGCAAGAGCGCAGCGCACGGAAGTATGAACAGGCAACAGCAGCGACTGGAGCGACAACACCGGCGCTCGAGTATGAACACTTTTCGGCGGCGCGCGCTCGATTTCAATCGATTTGCATAATTTGCACGGGCGACGAGTCGCATTTGTCGCGAAGTATGAACATGCCCTTCGCGACGGGAGCGATTGGTAGGCCGGAAAAATAATACATATCGATTTTTGTGGGGCGATCACCGAGGAAAAATCGATACGTATCGATTGATTTGCCTGGCCGACCAATCGCTCCCGTCGCGAAGTATGAACAGGACGTCGGATAAGCTTACGATAACGAGAATAAAGCAATTTATTGGTGTCTATGCCTCACGAATAACGGTGCCAAGCAGGGTCAAGCTATCAAGAATAATCAATATCGTTGAGCAATCAATACGATCGACTCGGCTGAATAGCACACCGCTCACTGCATTACTCTCAAAGTATAATGTCGATCAGCAACAACACTAAGCCCCGCCCAGGGTAAGGAATGGAAATTTCAGAAAAGCGGTCCACCCACGTTGCTGATCTCGACCAGACTCTCCAGATTGTTCTGTCGCACGATGTGAAGCGCACGCGGTTTCGTGTCACGACGAGACGTCGCTCGCTGGAACGCGGCCAGCGACTCATCCAGACGACGACGCAGGTCGTCGACACGCAGTTGACATTCTTCCATCATCTGAAATAGAAGCTTCGTCATGGTGGCAAGTTAGAATCGTGGAAGACGCACTATACAACCAGCAACAACGACAAGAACGACGACTACTTCCGTGAGACGTGACGGTCCGCTCACTTGATCAGCGCTGCCTTTTTCAGCCGCGATTTGGAGACGAATCGCGCGAGGAAAGAACTTCTTCAGCAGAAACCAGTTCGATGCAGACTTATCAGGTGAGAGAGGGGAAGGCGCTCTGATAGAACCCGCCAACTGTTGCAGGAGAACGCGCTTGACGTCGCTGATAGTGAGCGCATCGGTTTCCGAAGTCGTCACAGGTGAGTTGTGTCTTTGGAATACACGGGACCGTCACTCTTCTAACCAAAATCGCTGCTTCCGAAGTGGAAGTGAAGACTTCCAAATTGAAACGAGCTCCTTATAGATTGATCTACGGACTCCCGAGAAAGTTGGGATAATTTTTTGTTCAACGAAAATTTGTCGGTTCAGGTGCCCGAATGAGTGCAACAATTTTATAAAATTCGTATTTTTTCAAGAAATAATGAGCTAAGTTCCATTTTATCGCGCAAAAGGCCATTACCATATAGCGCGCCATGTACTCCAAAAGCTCGCTACGACTTTTATTCGATTGTCAGCGCAATTGCTACCTACAAGAGGCATCGAAGTGTGGATCCGCACTTTTTTTTGTTTTTCCTTTTTCAATTACAAGTGTGAACCTCCATGCAAATAAAAACTTTGCCGTCAATCGAAAGGAAATCGCGACAACTTGGACGAGGATCTGGCGCAATCTCTTCTCTTAGCTTTGAAAAATGCCGCCTTCCTGCCCTCCAAAAAAGGTTTAAGCAATATTTTTCTTTTTTTCAAAAAATGTAAATTTTATAAAATTTCAAACAACGCCTTGACTTATTGGGTAGGTGAATTGAAGCTAAAGAAAATGATACTAAAATTTTCATGGAACAAATAATTATTCTAACCTTCTCGAAGTTTCTAGTTAATATGTAAGGGGCTCGTTTTGATTTGGAGGATGCTCAGCTTCATTTTTTTGTACAGAAGTATCCAAATTGACGTGAAAATGGTGTAAAAATGAATGCTGACTTGCGAAAGTCAGTTCCAAAAAAATTGGACATGAAAAAAATAAATTAAGGGCATACCAGAAACAATTCAATAACTAAGAGGAGAATATCGACATGCAAAAACAAATCGGGAAAAATAGTCGGAAATAGAAATGGGAACTTGTCGGTAATGTGGCCTACATGGCGAAAACGCTTCAGTTCGGCGTGGCACGCCCATCGGATGCAGCTTAAATGGTTTGTGCATTCCTCAGTCCTCATGTAGACCACATTACAGACATGCACCACAACGGCAACTGGCGAAAATGTAGCGAAAAAGCTGAAGGAACGAAGAAACAGGGGAACGCTCGGACCAGGGGCTTCCTTGGTCTCGTTTTAAGAGGTCGCACACGGCTCTCCTTATCGCGTTTACGAGTTGGAAGGCCGTATAGTGCTTATCAGGGTAGATAGGCTGAGAATGGAATCAAAGACTTGTTTTTACCGTTACGGGGAGATTCCCGGAAGGTGTGGACAGCTGGAGCCGAATTCGTAAACGACTTTCAGCAATTTAACGGAGAAAATACTACCGAAGTCCCTGATAGCGCGGCTTATCAAGCGATATGGTGAAACAGTTCAGCACGTCACTTGTTGATAAGCCGCGCTATCAGGAATTTCGGCTGTATTTTCTCCGTTAACTTGCTGTAAGCCGTTGATGAATCCGGCCCCAGCTGTCCACACCTTTCGCGAATTTCCCGTAACGGTAGAAACGCCTCTTTGATTCCATTCTCAGCCTATCTACCCCGATAAGCACTATACGGCCTTCCAACTCGTAAACACGATAAGGAGAGCCGTGTGCGACCTCTTAAAACGAGACCAAGGAAGACCAACTGGCGCGTGGAGCGGACCGATCGGGCTGGTCTTTGCCCCAGTCGACCGGCCAACGCTCTCACTGAACACCTGGCAGTGGAAGTCAGTCGCCTGACTGAAGGAGTTGCCGCAGTACAGAAGGCATGACTGATCGCCGAGGAGGTCTCCTCCCCTGGGGCTCCTCGGCGATCAGTTGTGGAACGTTACAACCAGCTACAACATCGTGGTACACACCGATCCGATCGCACCGCCGCGTGCTATTACAATCCCCGGGGTCAGTGGGCTGGCTGCACTGCTAGTGAACGGTTGGAATGCCACTGTAGCCGGCCAGTGAATTCCGACGAAGCGAAGAAAAAGTCCGTCGCGTTCCTTCCGCTGCTACCACACGGGAACACCCGTCAATCACACCGCCCCGAACGGTCGAGCTGTGCCCGGACCGGGCAGACCCTCCTCTCGTGGTGAATCTGTTCCGATGGTGAACGCGGCTCCAGGTGAAGATCCGGCAGATTCTGAAGTCCACAGTGGCACGGCCGAAAAGAAACGAACAGCGGGCACCTTTCAACGCCCTTATGAGCCATTCCGGACGGGAAAATCACTGACTTGTCCAACAACTGGCCAACACATGTCGTTGAATAGGCCAAATAAGCATTAAAACTTCCTCCACGATATACCGCAGAAGTAGAATACGTAGCACACCCTAAACACTGACTCATTAACGCCGAACCTATCCCTTTATCCGGAAGTGCGTTAGCCCTAGTTTATATCGCGCCACCACGCAGCGCGGCCATAACCAGAATAGATATCGATCGAGCGGTGCGAAAAATCGATACCTATGGTGATCGTGGTGCCGCGCCGCGTGGCGGCATAAGTATAAACTAGGGCTTAGTCTACACCTTTTAAGTGTTTTTCAAACACACGATATACCGTAGTTTGGATTTTCACTTCTTATTCTGCTACCGCCCCTAGGCGGCACCAAAATTTTCTTGAACAGCTTCCACATTAAGATATGGATAGGATGATAAAGGATGAAATACGGCTTCAATCCCTGTCCCGGGTGCGCCGCTCTTTCTACTTCTGTAAGACACCTTGGAGGCTAATTGAATGCGCACCTGTTCTGTAGAATTACTGTATAGCCGATGGTGAAGGCGGTTTCCAACTTAAGGTCAGAAGTACTCCTAACTAGGCTCCCCAGTCAGACACATAGTTGTTCCACCCCAATGCGAAGTCCACTCCAATACACGTCAAGAGAGGTGAAAGCCAACTGGTCTATTCTCACACGCAACAGACCGGAGTGAAGATCGATAAAATCGATAGCCTGTAGGGCAAGGCCGGAACTATTGCTCCTCTACATTAAATACCTGCACAAACTAGCACGGCAAGTTAGACGTGGATTGACCACCGCATTGTCTGTGTACTTCACCAAAAGCAGCTCTGAATAACAGCTGTCCGCCTGCCGTATGCTCTGGCATGCGCCGCGCACTCAACTTTCACTTCGAATACACAGACAGTTCGGTGGTCAAACCAGGTCTACCCTGTCGTGCTAGTTTATGCAGGTACTTAACGTAGAGTAGGAACAGTTCAGGCCTTGCCCTACCGGTTATCGATTTTATTGATCTTCACTCCGCTCTGTTGCGTGTCAGAGCAGTCCAATTGGCTTTATTCTCGCTCGAATAGCATAGGAGTGGAACCAGTTGCTGAGCTTCACACTGGTGTATAAATCTGACTGCAGGGGATGTGACTGTATGACCTGGAATGACGTACGCAAAAGTCAGCTGTCCTCCCAACTAAAACAGATCTCTCTTATCGCTTTTTAAGCCTTACAGTGCTGATGTATCGCTTACAAGACATCTTCCTGTGCTACAGTGGAAAACGCTGTATCGATTGTCGGCGCTGGCTAATCGATAATAAAATACAACACTTTTCAGACTCTCGCGCCGCAGCACGACATGAGTATAAACTGCGCCCTTCGTCGGATATTCTGTGGGAAATGACACTTTCAGTGAGCCTTTGCTAATGGAGAAACACTACATTGTGTCTCTGAAGTTGCACATGCCGAACCCTACCAGAAGGATTACTTTTCACAGAAATTCGACACAAACGCAGTTCATACTTAGTCGACCTAACGCCCAGAAGCCTAAGAACGATCAATATCGATTAATCAGCGCGAATGATCGATACGTCACATCATGGCGACTTCCGCTCTAGAACAGCATATCACCTTGTAAGCTGTACATAAGCACCACGAAGGATTCGCGAGCTAAGACGCCATGTGGTGTCACTAACAGCCCCAAATGCCTCCGGACGAAAAATAGCCACGATGATCCTTGGTCGATCTCTCTCTCGACGACGGCAACGAACTAGTTCAGGGGACGAACGCCCGACGAACGATGGCCGCTGCACGAAGAAGGGAGCGAGGTCGACCTCGGCGCAAAGAGGAGAGGAATCGTCGTCAGGTGACCTGCTGACTGCAAAAAGTCGAGAAGAATTCGTGGCACAGAGCGGGGAAGCCAATTCGTCATCGCTGGTGATATGCGACCGCGGAACGGCGACGGCAATACCCTTTCCGTGGGCTGGGTGATAAGGGAGAGAGCTTCTTTCTATCTGGAATCCAAGTGATGACGACGCCTACGCCCGACTACCGCCGGCAGAAAGCAGGCAGTCAGTCGGTCGAGGAGAAGATGGAGCGCGCATGGCACTGCCAGGAGCCACGCTTCTCGGCTGTTTTCTAATCAACGGAGAGCCGATCTGCCTTCGTGCTTGAGCAGCGAGCAGTAGTAGTACGAGAAGGAAGGCAGGCAGCAGCTCTTCACGGACTATCAGCTGGTCGCCGTCGCGGAAGGGACCAGGGATCAACTGGTTGCCGCTTTGTTGACAGACGGCCACAAAGAGCAAGCAGCACATTTTGTTTGCGATCGAGGCGACGATAAGAAGAACGAAACAGATGAGCCTGTCCCCAGCTGCATCGTCTTCGAACCGCGATAGTCGGCTGAGAATGTCCTCTAAAACATTGCCTTGGAGAACACACTTTCATTCCGGGATCATCAGGATCGCTCATATTCTGGGAAAGTCACAATTTAGCAGAAAAACCACCCTCAGAACAAATGCAGGCTTTGGACACTTTTGACACGGTTGATAGGCACTCTAGTTGTTACGCCACGCGGCGTGACACCGATATCGATTAGTCGCGCTGCCTAATCGATATCAGTGCCGCACTAAGTAACCCATTCGATATCGATAAGGCAGCTCGACTAATCGATATCGGTGTCGCGCTCGATTAGAAAGCGCGACTAATCGATATCGATGCCGCACTCAGTAACCCATTCGATATCGATTAGGCAGCGCGACTAATCGATATCGGTATCGCGCTCCATTAGACAGCGCGACTAATCGATATTCACAAGGAACCCTTCTTATTGCGTCAGAAAAACGTCAGACAGAGGCAATGCCACCAACATGAACTCCACACCTAATCGATTCGTATGCTTAGCCCGGAAAAAACCGTTGCGCTCGCGAACAGTGGACAACTGTGTAGATTGAACAGACACTGACGCTGTCGCCAGCCTAAAAAATCGATATCGATCGGCACTTACTGGTCGACCAATGTTGTTTACTTCGTGCGGAGCCTGCCCGACAGCCATGTCACATTCGCGTGAATCCCATATTAAACGAGTCACTTCCGAAAACAATCGATAATATCGATCAATTCTGTGTTGATGTTGTTGTTGTTCTTCTTCTTCTTCAAGAAGACCATTCTGTGTCCTCCACATACGCTTACATTGACATTAATCATTCGGCTGATTCTGTATCCACGCCAAATAACCCATTCAGCGGCAAATAATTCTGCGCGGACGGATATACCGACAAACACACGGAATAATCTATCGCATGAAGCAATGAGAGAACAGAACTCGACAGTATCGATCTGTATTGATTGACCACTGCCCGCAATTTCAGACAATAATCTCCGTTATCGATCGGTATTGATAAGGTACCCGATGCTGCCGTAAAACGGTGAAATCCAAGCAATGTTCCCCAGTACCGATCTGTACTGACTGACTATTGCGCAATTTCGGACAATATCTGCGTTATCGATCGGTATTGATTAGTTATCGATATTGCCTTAAAACGGTAAATCTGAACAAAGTTCGACGCTATCGATCGGTATTGATTGAAAACCAACCCGTGACGTCTGCCGGGCAGGCAATTTCGGACAAAACTCTGCACTATCGATCGATATTCATTAGTTACCCGATAGTGTGACCCTTCTCAGAAGCCCATCCAGCGTTCGTCATAGTCCCCTTCAGCAATAATGATCGGCTGGCTAATTATGTGTGTACGCACCGAAGTTGAACGAGCAGCCATTAAATTCGCGCGGACGCATACAAAGACATACGCACGGAATAATCTTTCGAATGTAGCGGTGGTGCTATCGAATTCAGAGGTCAATAGTAGCCTATCGATATTGATCTCTATGAATGTTCTCCACTTGTTGTGGAACTTACTCATCGGCCAAGATATTTGCGCCAAACTGTGAAATCCGAGTAAACTCGATAGCATCGATCTGTACTGCTTGACCACTACTGATTACGTACCCGATGCTGCCGTAAAACGGTGAAGTCTGAGCAAAGTTCGACGGCACCGATTGGTCACCAACCCGCGACGTTTGTCCAGCGGACAAGAATCTGTCCTATCGATCGATATTGATTAGTGAACCCATTGCGACCCTTCTCAGAGGGCCACCTGGCGTCCATCGTACTCCTCTTTACCAATACCAACAGTGATCGATTGGCTAATTCCATGTAAATGCTCTGAGACCCGACGAGCGGCCAATAAATTCGCGCGGACGCAGATATGGACAAACGGACGAAGCAATTCATTACGTACGGTGACGGTGAATGAGGGGAGGGTAACTGAGGGTACGAAATAAGTGCATGAATGATCGAGTCACACAGGGCTTAGGAACACCTGGAGGGTTTAGATAAGGCGTCGCCGCAGAAAGCGCCGTGGAGCACAAAATCGATCTCCATGGCTGTCCAGAGGCGGAACAACACGGCTGAAACCGCCCTTTATGGCACCACTCTATGTGGACAGATCGCATGGCCATGATTGCGGTGTTTTTGTCGAAGTCACGCCCATAAGTGCAAAACCACCGCCCATTTCCCATCTGGACCATGTTTGAACACACAGCCATAGCCTTTTCGAGGACCAGAGACCAAAACCACAGCCGTGAGCAGGCCGTCAGCGAGGATTCAAATGGCGAGCCGGTCACGAGGAACATCAGCACCACGTCGATTTCGCCCTCCTCTCATCAACGACTCGGATCGGTAACCTTGAGAGTGATCGAAATCTGGCGGGGAGGGCGCGGAAAGTGCGCGCTGGTCCTGGCATGTCTTGTGACGAAAACAGCAGAAAACGGCCTCTCTCACGCGATTCGAAGTCAAACAGCTTAGAAACTATATCGGATATCCTCAGCTCTGCCTAGAAAACACTCATTCTGTCCGGGCGTCTGTTCGTGCATCCACGGACGGATGCACAGACAGACGCACGGACAGTATAACTGTTTCAGACGCGCAGCAGAGGCAGCACTAGTAGAACCTTGTCCAGAGATTCGCATCCAATCAGTCGTGATTATGGACGCACGAACAGACGCACGGACGGAATAACTGTTCTGACTGCACAGTAGAAGCGGCAGTAGTACAACTACGCCCAGAGGCTTCCAGCCAGCCAAACATGATTACAATTCCTCCTACACGCTGCCTTCACCTTCCCGAATCCAAAGGACACTTGCACTTGCGCTCTGCGTCTGCGTCGCTTCTCATCGCCGCATCGCGGTCGGTCACTATACGACGACGACTGGCAGGCCAAGCAGCGTTACTTATCTCCGCAGCGACACAAATTTCCGAGAACCGTCGAAAAACCTCCGGCAATCTGTGGCGCTCTCGTCTAAGCCTCTTCTGCTTCTTCTCGCCGCAACTCGTCGACGTCGTATCGTGCTTGATAAAAACCGCCTACGAAGCCGACCGCAGCCGCATCCAGATAAGAAGATGCCTCGCCATTAGCAGCGATTAATCATTGGCCAGGTAGGGCTGACCGGGCAGAACGACCCTTCATGTCGAACCGACCGCTGGATATTCATCCCTTTGGGAATTGACACTGCTAATCGTCCCGCGTTCCGCCTAAAAGGGGATCTCGCGGAGCTTCGGAAGTTTTTGAAGGAAACATCGAAGGTTAGAAGGTGTACGGAAGGTGTGGAGATGTACGGCCACCTTCAGAAAGACTTGATAACCCATCTGTTCTTGAAGAATTCCGCAAACGATTCCAAAAATGGGCACGTTCATCTTGTCGCCATCGACCAGAAATCTGATATTGTCGCCTTCTTCCTTGCAAGCCGTTCTGTCCGAGATTAGATGACCACTCATCCGTAGAAGCTGCCTGTTATCGATGTTAGAGAGATCCGCTTTCGGCGTTCTTTGGGGTTCTAAGGATCTAATGCATCACTTTTCTTGTAGATTATCATCAATATGCTCGAATAATTGCGAAACACTTGTCTAGGAGTCCATTACGAATGCCAGAATGACCCAGTGGGTGGTGCATGAGCAGCAGCAGGTTTTTAGAAGCTTTGCTGTAAAGAAGAAACGCAGATTCCCCTCATCGGAGAAGGGAGTTCATCAGAATGAGCGGAAAAGGCTGTACTGCGAAGAAGGGGCTTCAGCTAGGACGGTTTTCAAATTCAGTTTTGCGCCTGATCAGCCTCTCCTAGCAGCAATCCTTGGCCATATCCCATTTCACAGCTTATAATTTAAAAACGATGAAATGGCACTGTTACACTCATCTCTTGGGGTTTCGTCTAAAAGGGATGTCTTGCAGAGCTTTAGCAACTATTGAAAGTGAAGTCGGGTTGGTGGAGTTATCTGCAGGACGCCCTGATAACCCATCCTGTCACTCAAAAGTTCGAATGACGCAGCTGTACACTAGAAGCGTCTTAGTACTTGACGAGACAGGTCGTAAAAACACCAACCACATGATAAATTTCCCAATGAAAAGCTACCAGATGCTGCTATAGTGATTTATGCTTCGGTGACTGTGCTGTGCGACACTAAGAGACCCATCAAAATCGATCCACTGCGCGGACTAATCGGTATAGTGTCGCAGAACACGGTCACTGAGGTATCCTACTATATATAAAGGAGCAAGCGTGTGTGTGTCACTGTGTCACTGTGTGTGTGTGTGTGTCACACTGTCCGTCCGTCCGACTTTGAGTTGGGGCGCGGCAGCCGAACACGTCGACGACCGCGCATGGCGAGCCGCAGACGTGCCGAACACGTCGGCGACCGCGCATGGCGAGCCGCAGACGTGCCGAACACGTCGGCGACCGCGCATGGCGAGCCGCAGACGTGCCGAACACGTCGGCGACCGCGCATGGCGAGCCGTAGACGTGCCGAACACGTCGGCGACCGCGCATGGCGAGCCGCAGACGTGCCGAACACGTCGGCGACCGCGCATGGCGAGCCGCAGACGTGCCGAACACGTCGGCGACCGCGCATGGCGAGCCGTAGACGTGCCAAACACGTCGGCAACCATGCATGGCGAGCCGTAGCCGCCGACGTGCTCGGCACGTCTACGGCACGAAACTTCAGCCCTGGGGGTAATCGAGGTCGCTGAACACGAATCTGAAGTCGACCAATCGATATCGATCGATATTATCGATTTTTTGAGGATGTCGTTCGGGCGGCACGAAACTTCAGCCCTGGGGGTAATCGAGGTCGCTGAACACGAATCTGAAGTCGACCAATCGATATCGATCGATATTATCGATTTTTTGAGGATTTTGTTCAGGCGGCACGAAACTTCAGCCCTGGGGGTAATCGAGGTCGCTGAACACGAATCTGAAGTCGACCAATCGATATCGATCGATATTATCGATTTTTTAAGAATGGCGCTCAAGTGGCGCGAAACTTTGGCCCTGGGGGTAATCGAGGTCGCTGAACACGAATCTGAAGTCGACCAATCGATATCGATCGATATTATCGATTTTTTGAGGATTTTGTTCAGGCGGCACGAAACTTCAGCCCTGGGGGTAATCGAGGTCGCTGAACACGAATCTGAAGTCGACCAATCGATATCGATCGATATTATCGATTTTTTGAGGATGTCGTTCGGGCGGCACGAAACTTCAGCCCTGGGGGTAATCGAGGTCGCTGAACACGAATCTGAAGTCGACCAATCGATATCGATCGATATTATCGATTTTTTAAGGATGGCGCTCAAGTGGCGCGAAACTTTGGCCCTGGGGGTAATCGAGGTCGCTGAACACGAATCTGAAGTCGACCAATCGATATCGATCGATATTATCGATTTTTTGAGGATTTTGTTCAGGCGGCACGAAACTTCAGCCCTGGGGGTAATCGAGGTCGCTGAACACGAATCTGAAGTCGACCAATCGATATCGATCGATATTATCGATTTTTTGAGGATGTCGTTCGGGCGGCACGAAACTTCAGCCCTGGGGGTAATCGAGGTCGCTGAACACGAATCTGAAGTCGACCAATCGATATCGATCGATATTATCGATTTTTTGAGGATGGCGTTCAAGCGGCGCGAAACTTCAGCCCTAGAGGTAATCGAGGTCGCTGAACACGAATCTGAAGTCGACCAATCGATATCGATCGATATTATCGATTTTTTGAGGATGGCGTTCAAGCGGCGCGAAACTTCAGCCCTGGGGGTAATCGAGGTCGCTGAACACGAATCTGAAGTCGACCAATCGATATCGATCGATATTATCGATTTTTTGAGGATTTTGTTCAGACGGCACGAAACTTCAGCCCTGGGGGAAATCGAGGTCGCTGAACACGAATATGAAGTTTGTTTTGAGGTATGAAGGTCTAAAAGTTGGGAAAAGAAGATGGTCGGAGTGTTCTCTTCTCGGGGTTTGGGGGCGAAGCCCCCAACCAGTCGGAGGCGGCCGCTAGGCCGCTGAACGACTGGTAAATTACTAAAGCAGCAGCTGATAACTTTTCAGTGCGAAAATTATCGTGTGCCTGGTGTTTTTTGCGATCCATCTCGCCGAGTACTAATCGTAAGACGCTTCTAGTGAACAGCTGCGTCATTCGAACTTTTGAGTGGCAGGATGGGTTATCAGGGCCTTCTGCAAATAACTCCACACCCCCGACTGCACCTTCAATCGTTTCTGAAGCTCTGCACGACCTCCCTTTTAGACGAACCCCCAAGAGATGAGTATGCAATAGTGCCATTTCACCGTTTTTAAACTATAAGCTATGAAATGGGATATGGACTAGGACTGCTGGTAGGAGAGGCTGATCAGGCGCAAAGCTGAATCGGAAGACCGTCCTAGCTGAAGCCTCTTCTTCGCAGTACAGCCTTTTCCGCTCACTCTGAGGGATTCCCTTCATCGATGAGGAGAATCTGCCCTTCTTCTTTACAGCAAAGCTTCTAAAACCTGCTGCTGCTCAAGCACCACCCACTAGGCCATTCTGGCCTTCGGAAGGGACTCCTGGACAAATATCTGACATGGCTTCAAGCATGTTGATGATCATCTACAAGAAAAGTGATGCATTAGATCCTTAGAACCCAAAGAGCGGCGAAAAGGGATCTCTCTACCACCAATAACAGGCAGCTTCTACGGATGAGTGGTCATCTAATCTCGGAAGGAACCCCTTCCAATGAAGAAAGCGACAATATCAGAATTCTGTCCGATGCCGACAAGATGAGCGGGCCCATCTCGGGATCGTTTGCGGAATGTGCAGGCTTCCATATCGCATCGATATGAGTAGGATCACAGCTCAGCAAGGAAGCTGGTTTGATGCAATGAAGGCATTTATACTTGCGTCGCTGGACGGCGTGGTAGTGTAAAGGCCCCCGCAGACTTTTGCCGCGTCGCAGCTGCCCTATGGTTAAGCATAGGGCAGCGGCGCCGCCGAGCGGCGCCGCAGAAGTCTGTGGCGGCCTTTAAGCGTCGCTGATATCGATTGAACAGCGCAAATGATCGATAAAGTCGCGTTAAGTATAAACCCGCACCTTGCCCTTCTGCAAGAAAACAACAAGCTTGACGCAATCCTGACGTTTATACTTAAGTTGCTGAGCGGTGTGATAGTATACGCGTCACCGATATCGATTAACAGCGCGGATGATCGATTGCGCTGATCGCCTGATGTCACGCATCATCGCTGTCTGCTCAAGTATGAACCCTAGCTCCTGCATGATCAATGCTGTTAGAAGACTCGTTCAAGCTCCAACACGGCCATGGGCTGAATCCACAGCTACTTCGCGGGGGAATGTCTACACTCTGCGTAAATTTCCATATTTTTAGACCGTAATCTCCTCCTTCCTACCTCGCGCCTACGCATTTAGCTATCTAGGCCTTCCCTGCTATCTGTGCAGTGGAGAAAATAGACCTGGTTGCCAAGCGACGTCTAATCCTTCAAAAAACGGCAGAAAAACATTGAATTTGATGCCGCATGGTGACGCTCGACGACGGTTTCGAGTTGGAAAAGGAGAAAACACGAAGATATTTCGATGAGTACACTCGTCCTGGCGCTACAATCAATGACCATTTTCAATTAACTGAACTGAGAGAAGCATTCTCGTGGTCCCACGACGATCGCCCGAGGTTACATACACGGAAAACTCGTCCACCTCGGCGGACAGCTCGTCCATACTCTTGGAAATTTCTGGTGCTTTAGCTAAGAGCCTTTATAGAGCCACGAAATGATGCAGTAGCAGTGTTGCGCAAAGCGATGCAATCCTAGATGATGGCCGCTCTTAAACGATTTCATAAGAACTGAATGCGTCCAGTATTGTCATTCACTGACAAGGCTGCTTCGACAGTGCGCGAAACCTAAAGATACCGTATCTTTAGCCGTCGGGTGCAAAGACGCGTGTGCCATCACGGACTCGAACGCCCATCTGTTCGCTCGTTCTCATCCGTTCCCACTTCAACATTTCCACTTGTTTTGATAGAACTGATGTTCTCACCAGTGCGGGTCCATAAGGGGGAGGGTTCCACCCTTGTCCTTATTCCTAGCATTTAGACAATTTGCTCGTCCATCCCGTAAAGTCCAGTGAAAGTAGGTAATCTTCAACGGTTTTACTGGATATGGAAACGTGTTCTCGAGCAAATTCTCTAGATGCTTTGAAGAAGGATGAGGATGCCCCCCCCTTCGACCTCGCACTGGTGAAAACATAAATCTTATCAAAACAATTGAAAATGTTGGAGCGAGAACAGATGGAAAAGTTCGAACAGATAAGCGCTCGAGCAGGCATCGAATAGGGCCCGCGTCCGTGATTGCATACACGTCTTTACACCCGTCTTTACGCCTAAGGATACGGTACCTGTAGGCTGCTCGCACTGCTGAAGCAGTCTTGCATATGTTGAACTCATTCATTCCATAGAAAACCATACGAACGAAATCAAAGTAAATAACACGAAAAAGATGAAAAAATATAACATTTGTAAGCTAGGTTGCGACGTCCCAGACACTGGGAGAGGTCACCTGCAGGTGGAAATGACGTATTTTGACGTCACAGGTGACCTGTGGGGCTATTTTGGGCGGAGTTTCAGTGAGCGGTCTACTACCGGTTATTTCGCCGCTCGCGTGATACGCAACGCGATATGTAGATGAACTACAGGTTCACACGCCCCCCGTGCAATCGATTGGGTCACGCTTTCGCGATGGGGCAGGTCACCTACAGGTGCAATGCTAGTTCACCCATTTTTCACCTGCAGGTGACCAGTGTCTGAGGCTTGCGAATGATTAGGACGTGAAATACATTGTCTTGTCTGTATCTACGACCCGTAAAAATACCCACTTGAGAACGGCGATTGTTGATTACAGTCTTGTTCCAGGCGCTTACTGTGTATTTTAGGATCGTTGCTGTTTACTCATGGAACCGTTGAGCGTTGCTGTTACAATCTTTAATGATTATGTGCTTGTTTTTTGTACAAATAGTAGATTTTAAGCTCCCCTCCCAAATAGGAAGTCTATCTAGGCAACTAGTTTGGCGTAGTCTATTTATTTCTTTACATATGTGGTTGCCTATTATTGTGACTACATCAAACTAGTTGCCCAGATAGCCTTCCTAGTCGGGAGGGAGCCTAAAATTTATCATTCGTCCAAAAGTCGGCGCCTAGAACAAGAGTGTAATCAGCAATCGTCCTCCATAACTGGGTACTTTTTACGATCTGCAGACACAGACAAGACAATGTATTTCACGCCCTAATCCCTTGCAAACGTCTCAACCTAGACAGAACCTAACAGAACCGTTTTCGGTGCAGATATAGTAAGCGTAGATTACCTTACTAGATTTGCACCGAGAACAGGTCATCACCTAGCAGATCGAACAGTAAGTGAAATGAAGGAAAACGTATGCCAAGACACCACCTATCAGCGAAGATTACGGTATCAGATCCGTAGACACAGACAACGCAATATACTTCACGTCCTAATCATCTGGAAGCTTCAATACCTGCGACTGCACCGAGCAGGACATAAATAAATAAATAACGATTATGCTATTATTCCATTCCTTGCTTTTAATTGCGATGAATGAGCTCCAAAATACAGTAGACCCTTCTTAGCCACTAGTCCTGTGGGTGAATAATGCCGCAGATTTGGTATCAAGATGGACCAAATGATCTACAAATGTCAGATAAGGTCAAACAGCAACATCACCATGACATGAAAACGGAAACGAAGAAGGTGAATAGACGAAACTGGCATCAAACAGAAGCCAACAACCCCATCTGAGGACGCTGACGGCGGAGATCAAACCAAATCCGCTCGGGACCCAAGCGCGTTCCCCTCACTTCTGCCCTACAAACAGACACTGGAACTGGCCTCAGACCCACAGAAGCTGCTGCTACGAGGGCAGCCCTGGTTCCGACATTACACATCGTGCGGCCGACGAGCGTGTGCGGGTGCAGTGGTCAATCTGGCCCCGGCGGTCCGGTCGATTGGGTGTTCTCTGGTCGGCCCCACAGCTGCCAGACCACCCATTTCGCTCCGACGCACGTAGAGTCGGCCGAACGGGGAGTATTGACAAAGGGACCCGCTGCTTCGACTCGATTCGATCGATTCCTATCGACACAGACCTTACCTTACCGTTAGCTCAGGTCGACCATAAATATAGCTCGGATCCTTGAAGGTAAGGACAACCTTCTAATCTGCGCAATCCGAAGAAAATCTCACTGAATATCGCCCGAAAGTGTCATGTGGAACAAGATTTCTGCTCGCGGACAGGATTACGATCACTTGCAACGACAGCGTGAAGCTGAGTGAGGACGGAGGCCGGCTAGCGGCCGAGCCAGGTTCTGCTGCAGGACCAACGAAGTGATCGTGGAGTTACTATTGAGGATTGGAGGGCATTGCTTAGATAGTACCTTAGTGGTTTCCAAATTTTCTGTGGACCTTTGGGTAGGCCAAAATGGCAAGTTCTCACCCACCCCTCTCTAGCTCTAACAGGAGCAGTCCAAATGCGCGAAAAATTGCGTGAAACTGCTGATTATTCCAGTGGCAACACTATTCCATACGCAATTCTGCAGACATTTCGAACTGCCCCGCCCAATTAGGAAGGTGCCAGCTGACGACCTCATGAGAAGACTCACAGAAGCAAGTTTAATAGGCTCACAATGCTAGAATGTGCAATATGTGTTTATTGTACATCAGTGAAAACAATGACATTTTTGGCACGAGAACTGCCACCTTCCTAGTTGGAGGGGGGGGGGGGCTCTCTTTCCCGACAGGAAACGGCTGTTTCCTAAATAGTAGACACCAATAATGTAGGAATACGCGAAATGGTGCGCCCAGACTTCTGGAATAGTCAGCGTCATGACTTTAAACGATACCAGACAATATAAGCGGCCACCTCTTTCTTTCTGCCCCTCTCCCTCCCAACTAGGAAAGCGGAAATTGTGGCGTCGTGAAAGAGATTTCTAACAAAATGGTTAATGAAGTTACAATGCTAGCCAACGCAATAAAAACCAGCTCCAATAAGACGAAAATAAGAAAACTGCACCTATCCAGGTAGCTGCCACCTTCCTAATCGGGAGGGACAGTGAGGGAAGGGGTCGAACCAGACACACAGAGGGGTCTTTTTGCAAGAAAGCGTCCTTCTCAAATAACGGGTATTAAAAATGTAGGCATTGGATAAATGGCGAAGAATCACAGACTTCATGACGACAATTTAAAAATTTATAGACCATTTTCACGTCAAAATGGATGCTTGGTCAGATGGAACGAAAAATTTCAAATAAATTTATAAATACTTAATTTTTTTCTGAACAAGTCTTATTTTAGTTGTCTGAAAAATCTCTGGCTTAATGTGTCAGAAACTTGCTCTGATCTTAAAGAAGATCGCTTTGATCTCAGAAGCGTCAAGCTGGTCTAGAAGAGCATACAGTTTGAGGCGAAAATAGTATATACCGTTCCTTTCTCTGGCAACGGATACCAACAACGGAAGCGTAGGAGAAACGGAGTGAAATGTCAGATCTCTCAAGACGTGGTCGTCGTCGTTACCTCCGCTACTGCCACACGCCCCCCCCCCCCCCCCACCGTCTAGGAAAATGAGAATTTCGGTCTTCATGAAAGGAACACATGTAAAGCTGGATGTTTAATGGAGTCACAATGCTGCTATACAAAATAAGTGACGACAACAACTCGATCTAATAAAGAAACTGCGCTGGCCACTAAACTGGCCCATTCCTAGTCGGGAGGGGGCGTCACACAGTGCCCTTTAGAGTAGAAAAGCGCCACAAATAGGCGTGGGCAAAATGTCGTGAGATGCCAGAGCTCTGTAGGCGTCGTGACCCAAATGTCCCCCACCTTTGCCGTCAGGGAAAACCTTTCCGAGCCACAACCACATCAGAAACCGTTACCTTTGCATGACAGCCATAATCCTCGGAAAATCTCCCTGAATGGCGCCTGGAAATGCCAGCCAAGAGCAAGCTGACTCAGGATTAGGATCCTTTGCAGCCAGGAGAATCTGAGGAATTAGCCCACAGCCCAACCATAAGTCACCCACACACGGCGGATCCTCTACAGAATCGGGCGGACGGTGGGTGGAACATGCGGAGCGATTTCATCATCGCATGCATCGACGACGACGACGATGACGACGTCCGATGACGTTCTCCCGCATTTGAATATGGCACTTTTCTTCTGACACTAGAACAGACGGAATTATGAAAATCAACCACAATTTGCAGCCACCGTAGTCCAGCGATGGTTGGAGCGCGCCTGCGGCGATCTTGCTGCACAACAACGTTCTTCATAGAAGCTTGTCGCCAGACTTCTAGCGTTCCCTAGGAATGATACTGACTACATTTGGGTCCTACAGTGAATTCGTGGTTCCTGTCGTGGAATCCTATGGAAGTTGGGACAAGAAATGTCACTTTTCTAGCACCGTAAGCGATTATCCCTGTTTTTTAATGTCAAACGAACCGGACGCGAATTCAGGGATGTTAGCTATAAATGAAGCAGCGCGGGAACTTCACAGGGATAGTGGCCATATTGATTGTGCGACGCGATCGATCAATTTGGCTTCATTGCGTGGCCATCGCATCGCGCCGCGACGAAGTATAAACGGGGCCTAAGAAGAGGAGTGGGAATGGAAACTGACAGTTTCACAAACGCCTTCAGACACCCATCACCGCTTTTTCTCTCACATAGTCCGATCTCCATCTTTACATTCTCGCTCGGATACCCTTTTGTGAATGACTGACAAGGAAAGCCTCCAAACTGGAGGTGAGCTTTTACAGGATGTAAAGTCCCGTGTGGGGAGTCCAAAACCATAGCTACTTTTTTCGAAATGCTCTTCTGTGGTCGAAAAAAGAGTGTGGACGCGTGTGCGCGAAGTTCATAACGCCCTGCTGCCATCCAGCCCAATGTGGTCGGGCGGTGTAGTGGTAGTGTTGTAGCTTCACAGGCACATGGTCGTGGGTTCGGTTCCCCTTGTACTGGTGTTTTGCATTTTGCGATTGAATCTGACATCGGTTTCTGGATTTCCCCATTTCTTATAACACGTTAGAGAAGGTGTGAGTAAGTGAGTGTGGTGATGTCGGATGCACCAATTTCGCCCAAACTTTGTGCGTGGGGGTTATTTGGGGAGCTATCTGGCATCACTTTTTTACTTGCTTAACCTGGAAGTCAAAAATCCTCACCTCTCCACTTTCAAAGAGCTCGATGAACGTAAACGACATTTGTTGCCGTGTTTTTGTTCAAAAATGTGTTGGAAATGGGGATAAAGGGTTCCACTGACGATAAATAGCAAAATGCAAGCACACCAGTACAAGGGGGAATCGAACCCTCGACCATGTGCCTGTGAAGCTACAACACTACCACTACACCAACCGACCACATTGGGCTGGGTGGCAACAGGGCGTCATGAACTTCACGTTCACGCGTCCACACGTTTTTTTCGAGCACAGAAGAGCATTCCGAAAAAAGTGACTATGGTTTTGGACTCCCCACACGGGACCCTGCATCTTGTTGAAATTGCACCGCAAAAGCTCACCGCCAATTTGGAGGCTCTCCTTGTAAGAAATCTGCGAAAGAAAATACAATTCTGCCAATGATCGCTCACCTAAGTGTCTTTGCATACCTTATACCCCTATGGAAATCAGATGCACTGTAGCAGAAAAAGTGCATGAGGATTGGAAGGGCAGAGGAAAAATAAAAGCTCAGCTGCACTGGTTCTGTAAAGGTAAGTTAGAGTTACAATGCCCACAAAGAACAATTAAGACTGCGTAATCCGTCCAGAGACCCGAACTACTTGTCAAATATGCGTGGAAAAGGGTTGAAGCTGCTTGAGCAGAAATTGGGTGAAGTTGGCGCCTGTTCATACTTCGGCGACAAGAGCGACTGGGGCGACGGACGGAGTGTGGAGTACGTAATTACACCACACTACGTCCGTCGCCCTAGTCGCTCTTATCGCCGAAGTATGAAAAGGGCCTTATCAGGCAAGGCAAAACACGTCCTCCTTGGAGCTCATTCTTTTCATTGGAGCGCGTTATAACTCCTTCCTCTCCATTGGGCGCGATTTTCGCATTGGCGCGTGTTATCCCGCTAATTCAGTGTGTTGTTCGTATTTAAACGTGAAAACGTTATTAAGACACTGAAGCAGCTATAGAAAGACGTAGATCATCCACGAAGGAGGAATAAAACCGAGCGAGCACACGTTTGCACTCGTCAGGCTTCAAGGCCTTGTTCTAGGCACGCATGTAGAACTTTTCTCATCGTTAGTGCAAGAATCGTGTTTGATAAGAGTTCTAAAGAACCGAAGCTCTGAGGTTTAGACTTAGACTAACATATAAAACAGATTCTATTCAAGCATTATTCGACTGTCATGAAACCTGGGCATGTCTGAACTACTTCAATACTTCTCTGCCACGCAGATTTGACATGATGGAGCTATTTTCTTCGGCCTGACCTTTCGACAATGTCCTCGTTTTCAAAGGCCTTAAAGAAGTTCGAAGCCTAAGATCAGGCACTCATCTCGGCAAAGACTGAGGTTTACAACTCAGTCAGTTTCAACGAACTCCCAAGAGTGCCAAGGTGAATCCCACTGAAGCAAACCGAACCCACCGTTGCTCCACCAGCAGTGAGTGAAAGCTTAACTATATGACTACCATAGGGCAAATGAGACCTACCAAGTACAAATCTATAGCAATCTCGTATCCCACACAACGGAATCAACGGGAAAAGGTCACTGGTGATCGAAATACACTCGTTTCAACAACAGCAACAACAAAATGAACAACTGAAACGTGTGTACTTCGAATAGCAGTTACTTTTTACGTTTGTTCCGTTGTGCGGGATATAAGATTACTATAGATTTGTACTTGGTAGGTCTTATTTGCTCTATGGTTATCATATAACTGAGTTTTCACTCAATACTGGTAGAACAACGGTGAGTTCGGTTTGCTTCAGTGGGATTCACCTTGACACTCTCTGGAATTCGTTGAAACTGGCCGAGTTGAAATCCTCACTCTTTGCCGAGATGAGTGCCTGATCTTAGGCTTGAAACTTCTTTCAAACCTTTGACAACGACGACATTGTCTAAACGTGAGGCCGAAGTAAAGCACTCCATCATATCAAACCTGCGTATCATAGAAGTATTCAAACTGATTCCATTCTATTCAATCTCTGTGTTCCCATCGAAACCTGCCACGGACGCGCGGTATGACCGGGATGATTTAAAGGACCGGACGCGCGCCAATCGAACGCCTGGTTACGGTGGCAGTCAATTCTGGCTGATTCAGTCTATCACAGCACACTCTTTCGGTCTTCTGATGTCATGTACGGGCACAGTGTCACGTTCGACAAGGAAGGACGGCAGCGGTGAGCGCTGATAGAAACAGGACGAGCATATATGGGCAGCTCGGCCCGAAAAAAGAAAGCGAATAGCCAAGTGCATAACAAGGGCAACTGCCGCAGCAGACGGACGGATGGATGGGCAAGGCTGCAGCGTCTGCAAAGCACAAAAACGAAGTAAACAGCCTTCGAGACAAGCAGCTGAAGGCAATGCGAAGAAAACGGATCGCAGAAACATCAGGAATCAGAGGTACTTCGAAGAAGGCGCGCATGTGTCGAGGGAGATAACATCGCGCTCCATTCAGAATAATGCGCGCCCCAATCGTGAGGGAGCAGCTGTGCTTGTCCAGAGAGCATTACCCTTAGGGCACAGAAACCTGGAGAGCAGCCGAAGTCATCAGAAGACTCAACAGACCGCCGACGTCGCCGGTCGGTCCACAGACGGCGGTGGTGGTCGATGGGCGGGCAGCGCGGGGACGACCTCCGTCGGGGCTGGTCGGCCCTCAGGATCGATGTGTGGCGGGCAGGGACGACGGCGCAAAACATTGGCCGGAGAGCTCACGACTCATTTCTGCCTACAAAAATAGAAGAAACCCACTTCGGGCTAGAGCTGCCCCTAGGCGCGTGGTTAATGAACACCACGACGGAAATAGCAGGTTGGAAACCTTAAAAAATAGCTTTAATTCAACGATTTTTGAGATAATTCGATGACCAGTCAAAGTGAAAAGATGCTCAGATTCCTCAAACAGCAAGTCTCGGTCCTCTCTGTGGCCAGATGAACGCATAGTTGCCAGAGCTACAGCGGCAAAGTGATCGGATAGGGGCGAGGAAATGTTAGAAACTGCATTTCTGCATGTCGCGAACGTGGGCAGCATTGGGAGGTGGTAACGCGCCAGTCAGTCAGGCCACATCGAATTGACGTGTGCATCGAATTATTGGCTGGCGGGGGTTCGATCGATGTAGGATGTGAGCGGTCATGATTGGCTAGCACGTTCCCACCACCCAATGCTGCCCACATTCACGACATGTACCGTTATTTAAGCTTATTAGGCAGTGAACACTCAGAGTCCTTTTGTCGCTTCGCTCAGAAGCTATACGTAGAGTATTCGTTGCCTAATAAGCAATGACAACAATACATGTCGCGAAAGTGGTCAGCATTGGGTGGCGGGAACGCGACACTCAATCATAACCAAGCCAACACAGATCGAACCCACGCCAGGCAATAAGGATACCTAGCGCACATACTCCGTTTGAATAGCACGTCAATTCCATACGGCCTGATTAACTGGCGCGTCCCCGACTCTCAATGCTGCCCACATTCGCGACATGCAGAGATGCAGTTTCTAACGTTTTTCGTCCCGATCTGTGCGGCCTTAGCTGGGAGAACCACACCATTATCTGGCCAATAGAAAGTCTGAGACTGATGTCCACCACTCTAATGCCCAATCCGTCTCAGTAGGTTGTGACAGCAATTCAAGCACACCAGGAAGCCAAAAAGACAGACTGGCTGCTGCTAGAAGTGGAACGCTGATCATCACAAGCCGTTCACTGAGCCGTATTAATCACTGGAAAGACTATCAGCCCATGTATCGAAGAGTAAGAAAGCTACCGTCCTCGTCAAACCAATCTTTCAGCACCCTGTTCCTTTTTCCTTTTTGAGGAAGCTCAAACTCCAGAAAAAGCGATTACACACCGTTATGGTCTGTTCATAGTCAGTGACGACAGCGCCGAGATCGATTGGATGTTCGAGCAAAGGATTCGTATCGATTTTTGCACCTGCGATCGCTACAGCCTAATATAATCCCACAGACGACTCAGTCCTTCATATCTCTGCCGTCGCCGACTATGAACGAGCTCTTAAGCATGGTATAATCCCAGTGCGAAACAACAGCATCGATTTTCGCAGCATAATCAATATCTATGGTTCTCACGCAGCGGAAAACGGCGACGTAGGCATAAAGCATGTCTAATTGAACCAAGCATGCATGGCGACCAGAACATGTAGTGCTGCTGTTCACGGCTTTGTCCAAGGCGGGATTTATAGTTCCGTCGCGGAGCGGCGCGGCGTCATGAAAGCTATCAATATCGATCGACCGTGCCGCGTCGCGCCGCGTTTGGAGTATGAATCTGGCCTAATCCCTAGTTTTTACTTGCGCTGCTGCGCATCGTGGCATGATGGTCGGGATAGATATCGACCGAGTGACGCGAAAAATCGATATCTATGGCAATCGTGGTGCCGCACCGCGTGGCCACTTTGACTGAGCGACGCGATCGATCAATTTGGCCACTTTACATGCCGTCGCGCCTCTCGGCGTCGGAAGTATAAACGGGGCCTAAGATGTCGCGTCAAACGCCAAGGGCACTGTAGAGCGGCATAACAATGTCTTCTGAAGCGTAACCCGTCTAAACCAGGCCGGAGCACTTCGCACCTCATCATGAGAAAAACTCCTCGGCCGGCTAGTGAGCCACATACCGATGAGTCGGCTACATCATGAGCATATCAGACGACCCACCGATGGAGGAAGAGAACGCTGGAGCGGATCTCGAAGGAGATGCCCAACAAGGTGATGCTATCCGCTGAAGGCTGACCCAACCGGCACTTCAGGAACGAGTTAAGCTTCTCGACAGCATCACCAACTTCGAACGATGACGACCGCAAAAGGAACGGAGACGACACTGTGCCCCGTCCGACGAGTGGACACACGGCCCTTCTAAGTGCCTATGTAAACGTGACGATCGATAGAGACGATCGATTACACAGAGAATAGCCAAGGGCCTCACAGTGCTAGCCTTGACCCGAAGGCGACACGACACGACGATTAGTGTCGCCTCGCCGACGGAGCAATCAATCACTCGCCAGAAAACGACGCTTCGGTGCCGAACTTTCCAGAACGTTCTCGTTTTCGTCGATGAATAGGAAAGGAGTTGAGCTCAAAAACGGTTCGATTCACTGTAGTTCGATTCACACAATTATTCGCTTAAAAGAATGATCGGTTGCTGAAGCCGAGGGGGTTGGTGCTGCCTAGACATTCGTCGCGCTGCGATGCAACGTCCACATATCGATTAGACGACGCAACAGATCAATATGCGACCTTATCATAACGATGTACCTCGCTGTGATGTAACCGTTGTGCAGCTTGTCAGCGAATTAAACAATTCGAGATCTACCCTAATGGGGGGGGGGGGGACAACGGCGAAAAAACTGAAGGCAAACGACTTTATAGAGACAACAACGTGAACTGCCCTAGAGGAGAGGACCTTTCTCTGCAATTTCCTAGCCGAGAAATACGACACGGTTCACAATTGCTCCACTTTTCTAGCGTTGCCCCTCCGATTAGGATAGATACACAACTCGTAGATGTACAATATATAACCAAAAAGAATATATTTACCAGCTAAGAGGGGTTTATAGTTCGATAGCAGAGCGGCGCGGCGCTATGAAAGCTACCAGTATTGATTAGACGGCACAGGGGATCGATACCGGTAGCCTCCGTGAAGCCACGCCGCCTAATGACTGAAGCATAAACCCCGCGCCTCGCAATAGGTCAGATGGAAGAGCAACTACAGTGAAATTTCACCGGCGAATGAACGGAATTTCATCAGCAGTCGAACTAGCCACTTTAAGCGGGAGTTTTAAACGCGTTAAAACTTGGCGGGAAACATTCAAATTCCCACCGTGGAAATCTTGTTGAATTTTGGGAGAAATACTGTTCAACCAACGGTCAGTGAGCAGTTGCCCTTCCAGTAGACTGCGGCGACTGCCTGAAACGGCTTACGGTATGTCGTCAGGTGAGATGTGTGATGTGCAGACACGACTTTGTACCGTGTTCTACTACTTACGGCAAACAAAAAAGTGGCAACGAGAAGAAGTGGAAATGGAACTGGAAATTATTCATGAAAAATCACTAATGGGAAAATATCCCTGGGTGGGCAGAATAAGTGGGTGAAAGGAAGGAACCAGCCAGTGGGTTCACACCATACTCTTGCGACGAAAGTGATTGGTAAGTCAGGCAAATCATACGTATCGATTTTCGCTGGGCGATCGCTCGGAAAAATCGATACGTATGAGTTGCCTGCACGAAGTATGAACAGGCATTTGATGGACTACGTAAAGGTTCTAATCGGCTCGTCGCTTCTTTGCATCCGCCCGCCTCCTGCCCCGCCCAGGGAGACTTTCCCAACATTTCTACTGATAGTTGTTGTTTTTATGGAGTTTTTTTTTGCATGCTTTTTCTTCCTTATTCTGCTACTAACTATACGTCTACATCCTTGAGCGTGCCATAGTCGTGTTTGCACACCACACTTCATATTTGACATGATCCTAGCGCTAATAGAACCGGTGCTAATAGGAATAAAATAACGACAATATGACCCAGTAGTGGCCATAGCGCCACGAAGACAAAGACTATAGTCAGAAAAACTGCACAATAACAAGGCCGCACAGCTGCTGAGCGCTGAAGGAACGCGGAACTTCTGTGTAATACGACATCCTTTTCATGACAACAAAGGGTCGCTCAATAAGAAGTTCGAAGAGGCCGATTTGATGGCCCACGACGGGTGTCTGAGCAAAACATACGTATCGATTTTTGACCAGCGATTACTTGGCACTAATCGATTCACATGCTTTGCGCGAGCGCGTCAATCGCTCCTATCGTCGCCGTTGCGGACTATTAAGCACACTTTACCTATACTAATGGCCGAAACCCTCCCAATGTAGGCCACATTATAGACCAGTACCAAATTAGCAATATCGACTTTACGGAATTCAGCTCCATAAGGGTCCACATATAGTCAGCGACGAGAAGAACGATCGCTATCGACAATAGTTCATTCGTACGCTTTGCACGCGCGAATCAATCGCTGCCGTCGCGGACTATGAACGGATCTCAAAACAGCAGCAAAATATGTCGACTCCCACTACTAGTATCGATCGGTGCCCTGATTGGCTGGTGAGTGTTCCGTTGGTGCTCTGATTGGCTGCGGTGTCGCCGCCTTCACTTGTAGGCCACATTAGCGACCAGCACCTCGACACCTGCTGAGCATTTGTAGACCCTAGCGACGAGCATCGCCTCCGTTCAACAAAGAGTTGGTCGTTCTCTGCGGTCATAGTACGGGGTCGGGTCGCTGCTGGGAGGCACAAGCAGCCTCCTGATGAATAGGGGGCGCTGCTGTAAATGACAGAAGACACCTCCTTCATCATGCAAGTGGACGCTTGTCGGGGCGTTACGGGGGGGGGGGGGGGGGGGTCCGGAATGTCTGGGGACAGTTCGTAACCTCAATCAGTCTCCATATTTCTTCAGATACCATTTTCACGTCCAAATTGACACTATTCTGAAGGAACTTGATGCTTCGGAAATCAAAGTGAACGTCTTCCAATCGAAAGCAGCTTCTTCTACATTAAACTAGAAACACTAATCTTGAACTAGAGACAAAGAAGAGACGCACAGATTGATCTAAAACGGTTAGAATAAGTTTTCGCTCAAGGAAAATTTGGTATCACTTGCTTTGAAATTTCTGCATTAATGCAGTAATTATATAAAAATTTTATTTTTGTTGATAAAAAATAATAAATTGATTTTTTTCAAAGCGCGACATGGCAGCAATCATTTAGTACATTAAAAGACGAGATCGCGCCATGCACTCGAAAAGCTTGCGGCGATTTTCATCTGAATGATAGTGTAGATGCTGCTTACATGAGGCATCAAAGTGAAGATACGTGTGTTCTTTACAAAAATTGTTTTTGTTGTATCGTTAACAGGCGTGAAACAGAAATTTCACAATCAATGGCGACGTCTCGGACGAGGGCGTGTTGCAATCTCTTCTTTGGCACTAAAAAATGACCGCCTTCCTGCTCTTTAAAGCCTTCAAAGCCCTGTTTATACTTCCGACGCCGAGCGACGCGACGGCACGCAAAGCGGCCAAATTGATCGATCGCGTCGCTCAATCAATATGGCCACTATACGTGGCGTCGCATCGCTCGTCGTCGAAGTATAAACGGACCTAAGGCGTTATTTTTCCTCAAGGAATAAAAATTTTATCTAAAAAAAATCAAACAATGTGTTCACTTATGGGGTAGGTGAATTAGAACTTCAAAGGAAGTATTGCTAAAATGTTCCTTGAACAAAATTTTATTTTTTTATTTTAACTTTTTTGGAGAGTTTCTAATTTAGGGAGCTCCACGTTAAGCGGAGGGGATTCAATTTGGAAGATGTTCAAGATGTTCAGCTGTATTTCAAAAGCGCTAAACTTAAACTTAAACCTAAACCAACTTTAGAACTGTGTCTTTGAAGTGAAAAGTGTTCAATTTGATTGGGAAAGTATCTGATTTCACGCGAAAAATGTATAAACAGATATTAAGTATAAATTTAAATGGATATAAAAATATAAATATAATATATAGCACTTTCACACCAAATTATACACTTTTCGAATCAGGTTCGACACTTTTTGAATCAAACTGAACACTTTTCGAATGAAATTGAACACTATTCACGTCATATTGGATACCTCTGAACAAGAATAATGTTTTTGAAATGAAACTAAACATCTTCCATATCAAAACGGGATCTTTCCACATTAACTAGAGGCTCCGAAAAGGATCGAATAATTTTCAAAAAGGTTTCCAAAATGTGCCTGACCACAATGTGAATTGGGTCGAATCTTAAAAGTACCTCAAACTTGGGTAATTAAACCGAATAAATTTTCGTTCAATTTTTTTGAAGTTCTAATTCACCTACCCGATAATTCAACATACTGCTTGAAATTTTATGAAAATCTCATTTTTTGGGGGGAGAAACCAACGGCTTAAAGCTTGATTTAAAGTGCAGGAAGGCGGCCATTTTTCAGCGCCCGTAAAGAGATTGCGCCGCCCTCGTCCAGGACATCTCGATTGTTATTCGACTGATGGCAAAATTTCTGTTTGCATGGAGTGTCACACTTGTAAACAATACAACAAAATCAATTGTAAAGAACACCCACACGCACGTCCTCACCTTGATGCTCCACGTAGGCAGCATTTACACAATCAATCAAATCAAAATAGCGACGAGCTCTTCGAGTGCATGGCGCAATCTCGCCTTTTAATGCGTTATATGATTCCAGCCTTCTGCCTTCTTACGTGAACGAAACTTAATTTATTATTTTTTCTAAAAAGATTAAAAATTTTGTTCGTTACTTTTATTTTTATTTTTACTAATTATTGCTTTTATTACTCAGTCGGGCAGCTGAACTGAAAAAGTAGTTATACCAAATTTTCCCAATCTTCACCTAACCCAAATCTTCAAAAATAGTAATACCAAATTTTCTTCGAACAAAAAATTATTCTTACCATCTTGGAGAGTCTGTAGTCTATCCTATAAGATACCGTTCATACTTCGACGCCGGGTGACGCGACGGCATGCAAAGCGGCAAAATTGATCGATCGCGTCGCTCAATCAATGTGACCATCGGCGCTCAGCGTCGAAGTGTAAACGGGACCTAAGGGATCGTTTAGTTTGTGCGCGATGCGCCAAATCGATCGATCGCGTCCCTCGATCGATTTGACCCCCATTCGTGACTAAATGATCCCTAAGAAGCTCATTTCGATATAGAAGAGTTCTTTTTGATTTCAAAAGTGTTAGGTCAGCATAGGAGTGTTAATTTGTTGGAAAAGTGCCCCTTTCAACGTAAAAATGGTATATATTCCCGGAAACGGAAAAAATGCAATAAAAGGAGACCCGCAACAGCAGGAAGTCTGAGCAAACACAGCGATTTCATAACGCCCGCTCGTCGATGCGTCATCGGCAACGGTACAGCGATCATAAAACCGTTCAAATATGCGTAGAATCGAATTCACAACGTCCACCTCATCGCGCCTGACGCCGCAACACGGCGCCATTGCGGACCAAACACCAGAACTGATCGCTGATAACCATTATCTGGCCGTGAACTCACAATCAGATGCGGTCTCTGATGCTCGAGAACGACGAGTTGGACGTCGGCGACTGTCGGCAGAATCGGCGGCATGTTCTCGGCTTGCACGGAGGAGCGAGGGAGGCTGATGCAAAGGCAACCGTCGTTGTTCGCCAACTGAAACATCGCCACGGATCAGGCAACCGGTGCACGGGAGCTCAAAAGGGAACCAAAATGAACGGCAGAAATCTCACATTCACCTTCCAGCAGCCTCTGATGGCACCCGTCTGGAGATAGGACGGATCCTTCGGCAGAGACAATCGTAGAAGAGGTCTGACTAAGCCGGACTTCTCGAACCGTACTTCCGCCTCCTGCCCAGGGTGTTCACCTAAATCGACAGCACATCACAAAAAACGGTGCATTCCTCTTGTTTAGACCCGTTTTTGACGAGACGAAAACATAGCGATACTAGTCGTTAATGTGGCCTACAGGGGCAAGGGAGGAGACGTTGTGCACGGCGGGTGCTCCACTTAGCTGGTGCTTTCCTACCTCTCCATGTAGGCCACATATGCTACCTGTTTATCGCTTGTTTGAACTTCCCATCTAGTCTTCTCGGATGCGCGACGAGGTCGTAGCGGTACTAGTCGTTAATGTGGTCTACATGGGGCGGGAGAGGGGGCGTGGTGCACAGTGGGCGCTCAAGTAAACCACATTAGCCACTATTACCAACGTGGTACCTGCATTATTACGAAAACCTGGCGACTCCCCCCCACCAATTGGGACAACACCCTCAAATAAACCGAGAAGTCTACAGTGGTGAAGAGAAGCTGCGGAGGGATTTCCTCAGGTAAAAAACCTAATACGATATGGGTATTTTGTATTTGTTTATTTGTATTATGTATTTGTTTAATCAGGATATTTTATATGCTTTTCGTGGTTATTAGGCTGTGTTTATACTTGAGCCGAAGGACGGCATGGCGGCATGAAAGCTGTTTCTATCGATTACTCGCCTGCAAAAACGATATCGACAGTATTCACGTTACCGCTCTATGCTGAACGGCGAGCCAAGTATAAACTCCGTTTTATACTTCACCAGCAGTCAACCTGTCCTGAAGAAGGCCTGTTTGATGGGATTCGCGCTCAGAACCCGATAAAAGCAGATCGATATTGATGATTTGATCGATTTTTGTGGTTAGAAGTTAGGACTTTCCAGTGGCTGGCCTATACAACAACGTAATCCTCCTTTCATACGATACGAACTCCGAGTAAAAAAAACGATAGCCCTTTGCTTGGTGTAAAGCAGGTGCGACAGTCAGTTCTCGTGACATAGCGAGAATCATTGATATTGATTGATATTTGGTCATAGGCTGATATTGATCCCAAACGGTCAACTCTGGGCGAAAATCAATATCGATCGATATTATTTACTTGTTATAAAGCCTATAAAGCGATAACAATATTCTTGATACGCCAACGTAACTCAATAATATCGAACCGGTCTGTTATTTAATTCAGCTTACACCTAAAGCTGCTGATCGGCCATTAATTTTGCGAGGACGGACCGATGGACAGACGGACAGACGAACACTAGGTGGTCAAGTCGAAACGCGGCCGAATGAAATCTGTACAAAATAACGCAACTTTCTCGCTGTGCGGAGACCTAAGTATAAACGTTGCTCAATATTTCTAGATCACCTGCTAGTTATTCATCTACCCTGGGTAGATCACATATTGAATGTCTGTATGCACAGAATCGATTTCTGGAGGCGGATACCGTTACCCTGTGGAGTGAATTTCGTTCCGATTCGTGAAAATAGCGAATTAACCACACTTCCCTAACATTCTACCCCCATTCATCTACAATCGGCACGTGAGCGGTCTAGCTTGAGCCATTAATAACACGTCCTGGGACTGTGCATTGAAGAGTGCAATCGTCGCATTCTCGACTGTCGTCTGATGACTCAGGCCTTCGAACGTGTACTATTTTCGTACAATCAGCAATTCAATCGACGGATCTCATTAGCATATGCTCGTAGTAGTGCACACAAGTGATTCATTCGATACGCGACGTGTACGAAGCGTGAGATGATGAAATTTTTACAATCAAAGAGCACTGCACGGTCAGACAGGCAGCATTACAGACTTTCACGGAAGAATTCCACTTACGCTACCTTTTAGGCCTTCTTATAGGCCAACTGCCGGGAAGGACCATACGAAAGCTACTGATGGTGGTCTCTCGAACCGCTCGATCGATATCGATTGCCCAGAGTGCCGTCTCGTCCGACAACTTAAGGGTCTATTCATACAACTCGACAGGAGCAATTGACCGGCAGGAACAATTGTTATCATCCGTATCGATTTTTTCTGGGCGATCGATCGGCTAAAATCGATGCGTATGATTAGCCTGGCCAACCAATCTTTCCCTTCGCGAAGTATGAACACGCCCTAAATATAACACACATCTTGGGGGCCGTTTAGAGCCACGTCGCATCGCAACGCGGCTAAAATATATGCTCCAATATTGATTAGATGGTGTGAAGAATCGATATATGAGCATATACAGTGCGTTTCAAAAGTATGTAGCCACCTTGAAATTGATAATTTCACGTTTCGCGTTCGTTTCTACGAATTGGCGTTAGCAGCATTGGATTCCCCGTAGACGAAAATAGCTAGATTGCTCTTTCCAGAAAAAAGTTTGATCTCCGGCAAAAACTAGGCGTTTTTGAATTTTTTTTTGTTCGTTTCAAAAGTATGTAGCCACTCCAGAATATCGGGCATTTTTACACTCCTATTCAAATTTTGCGCTTTTTGGCAGGAAGTTCTTGTCATAAATAGCCAGCTTCACCTGTTCTTCAAAAATAACCACTATGCCAGTCCGCAGACGTGTCCTGTCTATCGAGGAACAAGCTCAGATCCGAGCGATCAAGGATGCTGGCTTGACAAACCGTGCCATTGCTCGTCAGCTCTGACGTTCGCAAGATGTGTCGACCACTTCCTTCGAAATCCCAATGGTTATCAGTCTGCACCTGTACTGGGTCGTCCGCGTGTGATTTCGAGCCAGAATCGTCGACGAATCAGCCGCATGGTGTCGAACTCCACATGGAGCGTCAACCAGGTTCGCGCTGAGACGGGTCTATCTGCATCAAGAACAACGATATGGCGTTGTATTCGATCGAACGAACACATCTGCAGACAGACCGTGCAGAAAGCACCTCATCTCACGAACTTCCACAAGCAGGCGCGACTGGAGTTTGCCCGCAAAAACATGGCACGCAATGGGAAAATGTAGGAACTTTCTGGTTTCGTCGACGTCATGAATTTCACACGCTCATTGCTTCAGGTCATCTTCGGTGACGACAAAAAATTTAATCTGGATGGTCCCGATGGTTACCGTTATTACTGGAGAGATCTACGACAGGCTCCCATCACCTTCTCTCGACGGAACTTCGGAGGCGGGTCTCTGATGACATGGGCAGGCTTCTGCAGTAGGGGGAAGCTGAAGCTCAGATTCCCATCATGTCGTATGGACAGTCTAGGGTGTCAAGCCGTACTGGAGTCCAGCCTGCTGCCCTTCCTAACGGGGAGAAAACGGCAGACACATGTTCTGCAGCAGGACAGCGCTGCACTTCATGTGTCCACAGACTGGCTCCAACGTAATCGACTCCGAGTAATGGAATGGCCAGCTTGCTCATCTGACTGTAACCCAATGGAGAACATGTGAGGTATCTTGGTCCGGCAGGTTCTACTTGAATAACAGGCAGTTCAACAATGGGGAGCTGAAACCGCTATTTTGACTGCCTGGGACAACATCGGTGACGAAGTGATCCAGAAACTTGTGAGTAGCATGCGTAGCAGGGTATTTGATGTAACAAGAAATAATACTGGTCCAATTGACTATTAATTTTTAATAAAAATCGTATTTTTTGAGAGTGGCTACATACTTTTGAAACAGACAAAAATTTCAAAAACGATCTATTTTTGCTAGAGATCAGGCTTTTTTCTGTAAAAAGCAACATAGGTACTTCCGACTACGAGGAATTGAATGCGACAAACGCCGGTTTGTAGAAACAAAGGTGAAGGGCAAAAATTTTGAATTTAAGGTGGCTACATACTTTTGAAACGCACTGTATACCATTTTGACGTCAAATGTTCAAGTCAGTTTGGAGACTCTTCTAAGCTAGCCCTGGTCCTAGTTTATACTTGAGCCGCCACGCGACGCGGCACCACAGTCGAGATAGATATCGATTTTCGCGCCGCCTGATCAATATCTGTTCCGACTGTGGCACCGCACCGCACAGCAGCGCAACTATGTATAAACCAGGGCTTATACTTTTGAAAACAAAGCGAACTCCTTCAAGTCGAAATTACCTTCAGGCAGGTTAAACTACAATAAGTTTTTTAAAATAATTTTTTGTTCAATGAAAATTTGCTATGACTTCAATTGAAATTTTTTTAGTCCACCTGACACAATAAATGTAATAATTTCACGAAATTTTTATTTTTTGATAAAAAAAAATAATAACCTAGATTTCGTTTTGAAGCGCAAGACGGCAGGAATCACGTAGGGCATTAAAAGAATGGATCGCGCCACGTACTCGAAAAGCTCGTCGCGATGCTCATTTGGTTGATACTGTAAATGCTGATTACATGCAGCACCTAAATGAGGATATGTCTGTTCTTTACGATTGTTTTTGTTGTATCGTTTAAAGTGTGAAACTCCACGCAAGCAGGAATTGTGCTATCAATCGAATAAAAATCGCGACGTCTTGGACGAGGACATGGCGCAATCTCTTATTTTAGCACTAAAAAAATGGTCGCCTTTCTGCTCTTTAGAAAAGGCTCTAAACCGTATTTTTCCTTAAAAAATAAAAATTTTATAAAATACCAAAAATTGTGATCACTTATTGAGTAAGTGAATTAAAATTTCGAAGGAAGCCATTTTAAAAATTTTCTTGAACAAAAAAAAAATATTCTAATCTTTTTGGAGAGCCTCTAGCCTAATGCAGAAAAATCTCATTTCGATTTCAAAGAGTTCGCCTTGATTTCAAAAGTCTTAGGCTCGCTTAGAATTGCACAATTCGACGTGAAAATTGTATATATCGATTGTACGCGCGAACTAATCGATATTGATTGCTATTTCTGCAGTTTCGAAACTATGGATTACTCGCTACCGTTGTCAACTATGAACGAGCCTTTATGCGGAAAATGATGGCGAACCCTACAAAATATCCCCCAGTTATTATTTCGAGACTTTTTAAAGATTTTCCTGCAAACGACGACCTCTGTTTACACAGCTTGTCGAGGACACTCAGAAGGGAGAAAAACAGCCGAACTAACCATTCGTTTGCTTCACATCCGCCACCATGCCGGTGGCAATGGAGTGGTTATGAAGCGAGCAACGGACTTCCGACAACGCTTTCTCCATTTTGGCACAGCCGGCGGCTTGAGGTTCCGAATGAAGCGACCATATGAGCTCCAGGCTAGAAGCGAGGCCATTGACTTGAAGGCCGAGCTGAGAGCAACATCAGGACGCACAGACCTCTTGTGAGTGACGGACAGGACGGGACGCCGCATGACCATAAAATGCGCGACGCGGTCCAGATGACAGACTCGCGGATCGGCCGCTTTCACTACATGGCGGGTCCATTCGCTGTGCTCCAACAATGCGTCCAGATACTGTAAAAGAACTTGGAGACCTCTTACGCCATGTTCACACTCCATTCGCAGCGCAGCGCGTCCCGTATCGATTAGGCCGTGCTGCCCAATCAATATGGGAAATTGCAGACGTGTTGCACCGCGCGGCGAATGGACTATAAACGGTACCTTAGAGACTCAATCAGGTGTGAAAGTGCTCACCTTCAAGGCGTCCCTTAACGCAGCACTTGTGATCGAGCGATCCTTAGGGCTCAGTTCGGCTAAAGTTGGATGAAAACGAACCTGCAACAGCGATCAGCTGATTTGTTTGTGATCTCACTCAGAGCACTGCAGTTAGTCACAGCGTCGGGCATTCGTCGATGAAAAACGGACGACATGTAGGGGATCTGGGCAGCGGTACCAGCCCCTGCAGTCCCTCGGTCCCTTCAAAATACAACAGACCAGCGGAATGTGGTCAAAGTCAGTCGGAAACGTTCACTGGTGTTGAGACAGTAAATATTGGACGGCGCACTTAGCGCAAGGCGTCTTAGCAGCAGAAAAAGTACTCAAACTGTCACGCAACGTCGAAATGGGCCAAGACTAAGGGACAAATAAAAGTCAGAATGGAGTTTGTCGCAATCCCGGTGGAGGGAGGGCACCTTGGGTGACTCACCCTCTTTGTCACCTTTCCGATCGCTTGGCGGAAATTAGAGCGTCATGGCAGTCAGTTGGAGGTTCTCCTTTATTTTCGATACCGACCGCTAGGCTCAGTTACACCCTGATTCATCGATATCGATTAGGCAATGTAGAACTTTCTAGAAGACATGGGCATAGTTCACACTGCCGCGGCTATGTGATGCGGCAGTATGAGTAGAACCTATATCGATTAACTCACGCAAGGGATCGATATCGGTAACCTCTTCAGTGGCACATAGATCTATACACATATCGATATCAGACTATCAATATCGATTAAACGCGCCGTTGATCGATAACGTCCGGCCTCATGCTGTCGTGCTACGACGCATGTGAGGCACAGCTTTGCAGTAAAGGTTGATGTAGCCTATCTCCGCAGCCATAGATTATACTTCAGCCGCTGTGTGGCAAGGGATTATGGACAGCTGGTATCGACTAATGGTATGTCCATACTCCACGACGGGAGCGACGGCAACGACAAGGAGCGACAAAGCAAAGCATATCTATCGATTTTTCTCAGGCAACGGCTCGGCACTGATCGATACGTATCCTTCGCCCTGTCGCCGCCGCCGTCGTCCCCGTCGCGAACTATGAACAGGCCCTAAGGCGCCTCAGGAATGGATACTGGTGGCTCAGCAGAACCACACCAATCTAGCGAGCATCGATTAGGCGCTTGATGGATCGATACTGTCGATCTTATCGCTTCCAAAGTAAGTACCTACCCAAGCAATGTAGGAAATGAGCTGTGGTCTGTACTTCCTCTTGCCTCTTTCTAATCGCAGTCGCTGGTCTGGATGAGTAGGCATAGTTTACACTCCAGCCGCTTTACAGTACGCTGGTACTGGAGGCGTCGATATCGATTAGCCAGCGCAACCAATCAATGCCGGTAACTTACAGCGGTGCATCAGTACACATTACATACGATCGTTATTGATTAGACACGCGTTCAATCAATAACGCCGAGCTTCATGCTCTCGCGCGACGTCACGGCGCATCTCTACAGTCGATTGGAGAAGAAGCCATAGCTTATACTCGAGCCGCTGTGCAGCGGGCCAGAATGGGAACCACTGATATCGATTAGTACGCACCAAAGATCGATATAGAAGCTTTTACAGCGTCAGCGTGGTGCCGCCTAGCGACTGAAGTATAAACAACGCCTTGTGGTTCAACACCACTTCTTCAATTTCAGTGTGGAACACTCATAAGGCGTATTCGTAGTTGGGAATGGAAGTGGGAGCATAGGTGTGCGATGTGGCGTGAGATCTCCATGACGTCTGCAATCTTACGCTATTTTACACACCTCCCTTGAAAATTTCTGCTTTTTGAAGCGGAATCTGAGCACTAAAGAATCCGTTCTGCGGTCCAAAGGATCTTTCCCTAGAACTCGCTCCTTCTGGACAGTCGGAACTCAGTTCTTCAATCGACGAATGCCTGACTCTGACCGAAGTCTATTCATAAAGTGCAGAACGTGACAATAGAACGTGGAATACCCGCTGGAAGTCCTCTCAATGGACGAATACCACTCTGGATCCGAATCACCGCCGGCCTACTACGAATAAAGAGCAGCACCTTCACGGACTTCTTCGCCTTCTTGCTGTCGAGTCCGACGACGTCGCACGGGACGGCCCATCCAATGCCAGGCACACGCCGAGGTTCTCCGATCAGCCGATCAAAGTCCACAGCGACCGGCATCGAACGACCACGGATTCGCCTGAAATCGCTCGCGTTCAGCTGCGTATGGCGTGATTTCGTCCGCATCCGCTGCGGCCGCTTAGAGCCCCTTTTCGCCAGGTGACAGAGTGCGGGACGGAAAGGTCGTCGGGTCGCGGAAGGAAACGGGGACTGCGCAGGGAAACGTCGTGGGTAAACTTCGAGCGCCGGCGAAAGAACAACAACGAAGCCCTCGACCGGCGGCGACCTGACCTCATTCTCAAACAGTGCGCCGCTTACCTTCAGCCGAAAGCGCTCAGGAGTTCATCTGGCTCGAAAGGAAACGAATCGGCTCGCTTTTAGGAACTCTTTTAGGCGTGCCCTGAACAAGGCGCCTGCAGCGCAGTCGAAAGAAGTGTCGGCTGTCGCTTGCACCCGATAAAAGGTCTTGGATCGGATCTCGGAGCCTTTGATTTGGTACCAGACCTGTCTGACAAGGATAAAGCGCTGACTTGTTCATTGTTTGACCACCTTAGGCTATTGTACAGGCCAAATACGCATTCCAATCGCCCCCTCGACATTCTGCTAAAGTAGAATGTGTGGCGCATCCCGAATGCAATTGATCAACGCCATCCTTTATCATTTGATTTTGAAGTGTAAACACATCTTACTTGAAATACCGAAGTAAGGATAGCCTATCTTCTACTATTGCTCTGTTGTACCGTCGACAAATGTGCAACTTCACGCAAACAGTGCTTTCGCTATCAATCAAAATCCTGGTCCAATACATGGCGCGATCCTTTCCTTTGAAACTAATCAAATTGTTGCCTACCTTTACAAGCTTTAAACGATTATTTTTCTTCAAAAAATAAGATATTCGTAAATTTTCGAACAGGGTATTCACCGATAGGGGCAGGTGAATTTAAAAATTCCAAAGGTCACACCAAATTTTCCTTTGACAAGAATTATGCTAACAGTCTTGGAGAGTCTAAATTTCAATGCCTTTCATTTTGATGTGGAAGATGTTCAGTTTAATTTTAAAAACTTGATTTTCATAGTCGCCTAAGTTCCCTAAAAGTACGCAACTTATCTGAAAAGTGTCCAGTTCGAAAAATTGTGTAAAAAAATGAAAATAACGTCACCCATTCTACTCTGATCAGAAGAAATCTCGGCAAATAGCACTAGGAAGAGCCGGTGAAGCGGTGGATATGGCCTTTTCTAGCAATTTCATACGCCAACTAAACCCTTCTGGGACTTCAAAAGTAAAAACATGACAGAAACCGCGATGACGAGTGATGAAGTCACGGCACATACTGAGCTTTGCTTCAGGATAGAACGTTTGAAAAGTGCAGCAAGAACATTGGCATCTATCTCTGAAGGTTGTCGTTTGAATTCGCAAAAGGGCGCCATATCTACGCACACGCGCGGTCGCGGCGCGGCGCCGTGGCTATACTTAGGGCCTGTTCATACTTCGCGACAAGAGCGACTCGTCGCCCGTGCAAAACATGCATATCGATTAAAACCGAGCGCGCGCCGCCGAAAAGTGTTCATACTCGAGCACCGGCGCCGTAGCTCTTGTCGCTCTTGTCGCTCTTGTCGCCTGTTCATAGTTCGCGCCGGCGCCGGGAGCGACTGGAGCGATTGGGGCGACGAGCGGAGTCTGGAGTACGTAATTACACCGCACTAGTGCTGGAAGGCGCACTAGTGCTGGAAGGAAACGATTTCTGTTCGGACGTTCTTCACACAAGGGTAAGGAGGGCTTTTATGTCCATTTTGAGTGCCAGACTGACGATGTAGGTAATATTATTGTTCGCTTCTGTCTGTTTCAGTTTCTAACAACTTTTTTGGCTAAAAATATAACTGTTTGCTTTTGTCTATTTCAGTTTCCGGAAACTAGTGCAAATGAAGTTGAAGTTAGACGTGAAGACCTCTATTCACTTGATATTTTAGGCCACGAAGTAGACGTTATGGTGCAATTACGTACACCACACTACGCCCGACGCCGCAGTCGCTCTTGTCGCTCTTGTCGCCTGTTCATACTTCCGCGCACTGCGCACGCCGTGCACGCCACGCGCGCTGTGCTCTTGTCGCTGCTGTCGCGAAGTATGAACAGGCTCTTACGCCGGAGCTACGAGCTGACACAGACAGTGGCAAGCTTGACAGCGGTGGTATTCAGTTTGTTGTTGAGTGACAGCAATGGGAGTCGAATGGGGGAAAACGGAACCGGAATAGCAGACTTGTTGCCATTTTACAGGCGAAGAACCAGGCGATCTCATTACCTATTTCGTTCGCTTTGTCGTTTTCATTTTCTCATTGATTCAGCTTCTCATTCCATTCTTAAAAAAGCGTCATCCACACTAAACCAGAGACCCTCCAAGATAGTTACAGTGCACTGCTACAAGTTTTATAAAAATTTTATTCTGGAAGGAAAACTTTCATTGGAGACTTTCAATCGAACTGCACTAATAAGTGAGTAAACTGTTTGAAATTTTATAAAATGATTTTTTCAAGGAAAAATAATGATTAAATGCTCGTCTTATAGCGAAAGGATAGACTGTGCTCTGAAAGTTCGCCGCAATTTTTGCTCGATTGATATATACCATTTTCACGTCGAAATGGACACTTTTCAAATCAAATTGGGCACTCTTCTAAGCTGGCCTGTGAGCTTTGAAATCAAATTCAACTTCTTCCAAATCGAGACGAGCATTTTTAAGGTTAAGCTAAAGACGCCACAAGATGGTTAGAATAATTTTTTGTTCAAGGAAAACTTCGAAAAAGCGCTTGCCAATTTGATGCGATCTGATTGACTGGCGCGTTCTCAACGCCCAATGCTGCTCATTTTCGCGACAGTAACTCTTTTTGAATGTTTTTTTTTGAAATTTTTTTTTACTTCAGCTGCCGAATGAGTGAAATAATTTTGCAAAATTTTTATTTTTTGAAAAAAATAATTAAATTTTGAGATAAGGCGCAGTAAGGCAATGTTCATGTCGTACATTAAAAGACTGGATCGCGCCACGCATAACTAACTTTATAAGATTTTTATTTTTTGAAAAAAATATTTAAATTTTGTGTTAAGGCGTAGTAAGGCTGTGTTCATGTCGTGCATTAAAAGAGTGGATCGCGCCATGCACTCAAAAAGTTCAACGCAACGTTTATTTGACTGATAGTGTAAACACTGCTTACATGCAGCAGGAAAGTTAGGATATGTGTGTTTTTTACAGTTGTTTATGCTGCACCTCTTGCAGGTGTGAAACTGCACGCAAACGGAACTTTTGCTGTCAATCGAATAAAAATCGTGAAGTTTCGGGCGGGGGCAAGGCGCAGTCTCTGTTTTGGCAATATAAATTGGCTGCCGTCCTGCTCTTCAAAACAAGCTTTGAATTATTGTTTTTCCTCAAAAAATTAAATTTTTTATAAAATTTCAAATTATGTGTTTTCTTATTGGGAAGTAAATTAGAACTTCAAAGAAAGCTATACTAGAATTTTCCTCGAACAGAAGTTATTCTAACATTTTTGGAGCCTCTAGTTTAACGAGAAGCTCGTTTCGATTTGGAAGAGTACGCCTTGATTTGAAAAGTCTCAGGTTAGCTTAGAAGAGTGTCCAATTTGACGTGAAAAGTGTCCAATTCGACGTAGAAACGGTATATATCTATGCAAGTGCTCCGTAAGGACAAACATATCGAGCTCTACTTGTATAGCTTTCTTCCCTACCTAGGAGTACAAAAGGCTTGCAATAAGGTCACCCTCAATGATCCACCCTTAGCGGACAACGTCCTCGGCACACCTTCTGAATCCCCAGGCACATGGGAAGACGTCTTCTGCACGTCTACCTGATCCCCAAACACGTTGAGCGACGTCAGGGGTCAGGGACGTCGGACAACGTCTTCGGCACGCCTTCTGAATCCCTAGGCCGCTTTCGGCTCGTCTTCTGTAATTTGATCACTATCGATCGATGGTGATATACACTTCAAAAACGACTTCACTTCATAATCATGTTCAGCGAGCTCGACTACCTCCAGGGCTGAAGCTTCGGACCATTCTAACGACATCCATAAAAGATCGATAATTTGATCAATATCGATCGATGGTGATCTACACTTCAAAAACGGACTTCATAGTCATGTTCAGCGACCTCGATTACCCCCAGGGCTAAAGTTGGCGACGTGTTCGGCACGTCTACGGCTCGCCATGCACGGTCGTCGACGTGTTCAGTTCGTCTACTGAGTCGTCGGGCACGTTTGGCGACGTGTTCTGCTCGTCTACTGAGTTGCCAGGCACGTAGAAGGCGTTTGGGAATTTTCCGCTATTTTCTGGCCTTAATTTGTACCCCGTAATTTCCCCTATTTTATGACTCATCGTCGATCGATAGTGTGACTCTTAGGGAGTATGATTTTATTCGTTTACTTACATTTATTAATTTATTTGCGTGGAGATACAAACTTATCAACGGTACAACAAAAACAATTGTTGAAATCATGCATGAATTCTCTTTGCCTTTTCAAGTGAAAAAGATTTGCACTATCAATCGAATGAAAATCGATACGGGCTAGGCGAGTGCATGGCGCGATCTCTTCTTCTAGCACTAAAAATTGCTGGTAATACCTTTCTTTGAAATCTATTAAGGCAGCTGAGTTTAAGGAATTTTAAAAGAGTTATAACAAATTTTAGGTTGTATCCTAGTCGGGAGGGGGCAGCGCCAAGGTGACAGTTGCGTCCAGCATGCCACGACACGACACCCATTGTCTGAGTCGCATGAGTGCCATCGAGTGTCAATGGGAGGGGGGGGGGGGGCAGCTGAAGCTCTGGAACACTGTATGCCTCCCCTCCGACTAGGATAGAGTTCAATCCGGAAGACATTCGTTTCGATCTGGAAGATGCTCATTTTGATTTCAAAAGCGTCGAGCTTGCGATCTGAAGCGTCCAGTTAACGTGAAACGGTTCATAGTGTGGCACTGCGCCGAGATCGCGCGCGCGCGTGCATTTCGCGCCCTTTGCGAATTCAAACGGCAGCCATTGGTCAAGCGATAACTTGCCGCATATAAATGTACTTTTCGGAATAAGCACATCATACTTTAGCCATATTTGCGGGTATTCGTTTATCCAACGCTTATGGTTAGTAAAAACGCCACAGTCGAACAATATCATGAAAAGATTTACGAGTTTTTTCAACAAAAAAGATTTGTTGACCGAACCTGAGCAGTTCTTATATTCTTTATTTTTTATTTTTTTAAATTTTCCGTTTTTTATTGTGTGATTTGGACTGGAGGCGAGCGCATCTTTGCATCTCAAGCTGTTTTGCTGAATAGAAGACCTGGAGGACATTTACGTAAGGCGGAACGAAGCCAGTGCATAAAAGAGAAGGACATTCATTCTTTGGGCCGAGAGTGAACAACATCTGCCGCCCACGGAGTTCGATTTGCATAGAAGAATTCAATTCAGCATGCGCACTAAATTTCATTTCCGCATAGCTGGGCGGAAGAAGGGCACCTTTTTGGCCATCTCTCAGCTAGAAGAAGGGAAATATCGAGCCAATCTGGGCTCCAAAACATCTCCTTCGAGGAGACGCTTCCAGCGATTTGACTTAGTGACGCCAGCGGAGCAAATCGGATTCTCTATAGGAGCTTCTCTAGAAATCGGCTCAGAAAACAGTGACAGAGATGCGTCCAAGATCATCTTCTACCGATACTAACCAGTCAGGGATAAGTCAGATAAGTGTAGTACTGTAGTTGTCGGGGCAAAATGCGGTGCAATTCTAGTTGGTGGTAGCCGCTCTTTCAAAAGATTTCGTAAAGAACTAAATATTGTTCAGAGTTGAGATATACTGAACTCCTCATTCCAAAGAAAACAACTGCATTATCGAAATCAAAATAAATAACACACATAACATGAGAATTTATAACATTGTGGGTTAGGTTTGAAAATAATTAGGGCCTCCCTTACTAGATCTGAATCGAGAACGGACTTCTTTTTATGTCCCCGATGGAAGTCGTACCTTGACCTGTGGCTGTCGTTTGAATCGAGCCTTGGCGCGAAAGTTAGCACGCGTTGGCGCTGGAGCACGAAAACCGATGCCCTCGTGACTGCGACCGGACCTTTCGAACCCTGCAAAGGCAACTTTCCTAAAGAGCCGCTACCCTACTTGGTAGTTCGGGGAAGGGGCTATTTATCTCACGGCGGCGGTTCTTTAATTAGCGGTGTTGTCTGGACAGTGAGACTGTGGCAGCCTCGTGCTTCGCCGTCTGGACTCTAGAACCGGCGAGAAGAGAAACAGGGAGCTATGCGGGGAAAATCTTCACTCAGGAGGGCACAGAAGGATCGACGAATGGTCGAAAACATGAGTCATGGTTGTCGCTGACCCTATAGCCGTCGAAGGATCAGGTCGCGCTTCCAAGGGCATCGGTTTCCGTGCTCCAGCGCCAACGAGCGATTTTCGCGCCAATGGTCGGGAAATTCAAACCTCAGCCACCCGTTCAAGGTACAACGGTCATCTAGTTCACCCTCCCCTTCCCCCCCCCCCGACTAGGAATTCGAAAACTGCATCTTTCTGTGAAACCAGGCTGATGTAGGCTTCGTTATGTCGAGAAATCCTTTAAGAGCAGTCATCACCAACTAGACTTGCACACAAAAGCTGCTCACTTGAAACAGCAAAGTGAAGATGTGTGTTTTCCATCGTTAACAAGTATGTAATTCCACGCAAACAGGACTTTTTAAATCGATCAAGGAAAAATAGCGATGTGTTGGACCAGTGCACGGCGCAATCTCTACTTTCAGCATTAAAAAGTGCGGTCTTCCTGCACTTTAAAATGAGCTATGGACCATCAAACAGTGCGCTCACTAATGGGGCGTGTGGTAGCGCAGTCGGAGGAGATGACGGCTGTCGCGTGCACCCGATACCAGCTTCCTGGTTCGGATTTCTCGCCCAGGCCAACCAAACCTTCCATCCCGCTGGTGTCGGAGAATTATTAGCAGAGTTGGTGCAATCCCAAGCGGTGGGGGGCACTCCATAGTCAGTTGATAAGTCAGTTGATATGATGGGAAACACACACGACATAGTATACCTCCAGTGAGAACATCCCATCTACTAGCTTAAAGATTGAAAAAATATTAGGTTGGAAAAAAGTCTTTTCATTTTTTTCAAAGATTTATTACTTCACAACTACAAAGTCAAATCAATTGTGATAAACTCTATTTCGTCCCACTACACTTCTCCAAAGACTGGGTAATTTTCCAATTCCTCTCGCTTAAAAGACTGCAGTACTGGAGTCGAACCATTGATGAATCCAATTTTTGAGGTCTTCATCCGTTCCAAAATATTTCTCTCCAATTTCTTGCTTGAGAGCACGGAAGAGATGGTAGTCGGCACGAACGAGGTTAGGGCTATGTATGTATGTTTATTACATAAGTGACACTCATGCGCAGAAACAACACTAGAGTAGGATCCAACACAACACATAACAACAACATCGTGAGATAGAATAACAAAAGAAGAAAACTGAGGATAGCTATAGAACTGAAAGAGAATGGGAAAATGCATGACCTCAGGGACTAAGCTCCTTATAAACCAGTTTTTTGAAAGTAGTGTAGCGTAACCCGCCGTGGTCCATTTTTAGTAGTTTCTCAAAAGGGCTATACGGTGGATGTGGCATTACCTCCCAGCCCAGCTCCTTTATTGTTTCTCTTGTGAGTCTGCAACATGTGGTTTTGCATCGTCATGCAGGATCATCACCTTCGACTTCTCCGGCCTGTTTTCTTAGAGAGTTGCGACGACTTTGTGGAGTTGGCCGCAGTATGTGACAGCAGTAAGTGTCTCTCCACTTCTGAGAGTTTGCCGATAAATCACTTCTCTGATATCCCACCAAACACTGAAGAGAATCTTCCTTTCGTGAACATTGGGCTTGAGATCAGACTTAGGGCTCTCTCCCTTTTGTACCCATTGCCTTTTCCTCGGAAGTTGGCACACAGAACCCAGACTCTTCGCCTGTCACAATCCGCGGAAGAAACGATTTTCTTCCTTATCTGGACAGAAGAGAAGCAGCGATGGAGAGCCGTCGACCTTTCTGAGTGTCTGACAGGGCATGTGGAATCCAAGCTCCAAATTTCCATGAAAGTCAAGATTCTTCAGATGGATTCCTACTATCCTATGAGACACTTCGAGCTTCTCTGCCAGCTGACGTGTCGTCCGCCAACTATCGGTACGAAGAAGGTGGAGTAATTCAGTGTCGTCCTATTCAGTTGGCCTTCCTGACCATGCTTTGCCCTCAGTGAATAATCTCCCTTTAAATACTTTCCGAACCACTCATAACAGGCGCGATGAGTAGTAGATCCCAAGCCATATATATGGTTAATTTGGTCTGCTGCCTGACGTGCTGTGGATTCTTTAATGAATTCATGAAGAATGCCGTGCTGAAAACGGCCATGAGGTAGATCTGGCATTGAGTTCGGAAGATTGGGTGGATAACGAATTACAAGAAGAGTCTTAACCTGTGTCCGCGTGCGAACGGTAGACAAGTGTGATAGGATTACGAAATCAGCAATCAACATTGGCTAGTGCGTTTACAAGGGGAAGGGTAAAAAAAATTTCGAAGTGTGAAGAGACTTTTTTTCCAACCTAATAGGTATAAGGATGTAAACGCTCCAGCGCGCCAAATCCCCGTTTAAATTCCCGCGCTACCAAACGCGTGCGCGTCGACTGATTCACCGTGGGGCAATACGCAGAGGTGACCCCTGGACAGGAGAGGTAGGACGCAAGTCCCGTTATAAGGTGGCCCTCTCCTTTGGGATTGCACCCCAGAGTTGTTTGGGGAAGATAAAGCATTGAGTTGTCTATCGGCTGTCTACCGCAACTCATTATATAGGTCAAGAAATATAAATAAATAGATAATAAATCAATAAAGGTCAAGTACGCATTCAAACTGCCTCCGCGGCATACAGTAGAATTTGAATGCATGGCGCGTCGCTAGAGCTCTAATCAATACTGCCCTATTCGGTTGTTCAACAATTTACGTCGTTTTTTCATATTTTTCAGATTTCAGATTGCCCCACGATGTTCCATAGAAGTACAATGCGTGGCGCATCCCAAAAAGGCATTGACTTATTCCTTATCCTTCGTTATTAAGCCACGAAAGGAAAATCAATAAAAAGCGGTAGACTTACTTATGATTTAGTTGTGCTATGATGTACCCCTTCTCTAGGACATCGCTGGAACGCATTCTGGACGACAGCTGAAAATCAGATCATCTGAAAAGACTGTACCATAGTGCTTTGGGCCGACGTAGCACGAATAGCAATACGAAATACCACGAATAACAGCGAATACAAGGAAAAAACGGCCAAAAGTCTCTTCATCTCCATTGACATCGATTATTGATCGCAGTAATTATTCAAATTTTGAAGAATCGCGCGCTCCCACCAAAGCGCGCGAAAGACAAGGTGTTCTTGCTGAAGCGCCACGCACCGTAAGAACATTCGTGTCAGGACCACTACGATAATCGTGACTCGGGCTGGCACCGTGCCAGCACTGCTTGATATCCTATGCGCCCAAGTGCTGGAAAAAGAATTGCCTGCGAATCTTGACTGTTGAGCGAACGGACAGATATACTATAAACAGCTGTGCGCCCAAGTGATGGGAAAGGAGTCCATTATAGCAGCTATACTTGTGCTTTTTAAAAAATTTTCGAATGAACGAATAATCGAATAACCCCATTTTTTCGGTTATTCGAATTTCCGAATAATCGAATAACCCCATTTTTCGAAAATTCGAATGAGCGAATAATCGAATAACACCATTTTTTTAGTTATTCGAATTTCCGAATAATCGAATAACCCCATTTTTCGTTTATTCGAATTTCCGAATAATCGAATAACCCCATTTTTTGGTTATTCGAATTTCCGAATAATCGAATAACCCCATTTTTTGGTTATTCGAATTTCCGAATAATCGAATAACCCCATTTTTTGGTTATTCGAATTTCCGAATAATCGAATATTCGAAAAAATCGAATAATCGAATAAACTTTATTAAAACTTAATACACCCGGTGCAAAATAGGTTCACCCCTGGTTTGTCCATTGGTACCCAAAGAACCCGCTGCCGAGGTTCAGTAATGTTACCATCGAATTCCTCACTATGGAAAACTTCTATAGGAGAATTCTAAGCAGTTTATCCTATCAGTGCAGGATACCACGAACCTTTATTGAAAATTTAGGAAATGGAGACCGGTGCAAAATATAAGTTCGCTTCATAGAAAATCTGATTAATCACAAAAGTACCTAGAAACAAGGTAAGATTAGTACTTTGTCACATCACCTTTGTTGCAACCATATCGAAAATTCTATTTTGCATGCTACTGATTAGGTTATCAATAACAGTTCGCTCAAAATTGGCCCATACATGAAGTATGGCGTTCTTCAGATCAGAAACCGATGTCTCAGCGGTTCCATTTTTGTACACTGTGTACAAGAATGTCCCACAAGCTTTCTAGTTTTCGGGTTGAGATCTGAAGAACAGCTAGGCCACTTCAAATGTTGAGTTCTGTTGGAGTTGAGCCAACCTGTAGTTGACTGCGATACGTGTATGGATGCATTATCTTGTTGGAAAATAAGGTTGTGCCTACGAAATCTTCTGAAATATGGCACAAGCTAATCTCCGAGCAATTTCTGGTAGTCTTCACTGTTCATCCTACGCGAGACGAACTCCAAGGCAACAAGTTCGTATGCAGAAAAAGCAGCCGAAACCATGAGACTTCCACCGACAAAGTAGCACCTTTAGAATACTCGCTTCTCTCTCCTCAAATCTCTCGAATAGTGTCTGTACCCGTCGGGCCCTTCAAGATTCCACTTCTTTTACACTACTGGAGAGATCTGAGAGAAGAGGTCGAGTATCCCCTAGGCGCAGCTTTGACGGTGAAAGTCTCATGGTTGGGCTGCGTTTTCTGGATGCGGACTTTTCTCGTTCGTTTCGGAAGTTCGCCTCTTGTTGGATGAACAGTGAAGACTACCAGAAACTACTCCGAGATCACCTTTTGCCATATTTCAGAAGATTTCGCAGGCACAATCTCATTTTCCAACAAGATAATGCATCCATACACGTAACGCAGTCAACTGCAGGTTTATTTATTTACTTATTTATTTATTTATTTATTCAATACGCTCGCGATAAGCGCAAGCGCCTGAAAAAAGTATTACAACAACACAGCAAAATGAAGACACACCTAGAGCGTGTCAAACCAATGTCCTATGAGGAGAAAGGGCCACCCTCAGCTTACTCCTAGGTCGACTGATACGAAGCTTCTCAGGCTCCCCTTTTGTTTGAGACGCACGCAGATTAAAGAATTTGGAGCCTACAAAGCGCGAAAAGTGGATTAACTTATAAACCCGACAAATATCAAAGAATTTCCTGCGAGAAGCCAATGTGTGAAGACCCAGGTATTTGTTCCTTATCGATGCTTTAGGTACCATAGAGTAAATGAACCCGCCAAATCGAATAAGAACCTTGTAGTTTGTTATTCTGTACCTTTTTTTTCCACAAGGTTTATAAGAGGTTGGCTCAACTCCAATACAATTCAACTTTTGCAGTGGTCTAGTTTTCCTCCAGATCTCACCGCTGACAGAGAACTTGCGGGGCATTCTTATACACAAAGTGTACAAAAATGGAACCACTTACACTTCGGTTTCTGATCTGAAGAACACCATACTTCATGCATGAGCCAATGTTGAGCGAACTGTTATTGATAACCTAACCAGTAGTCTTAATGCTTCTGTGCCACGCAGGTTTGTTATAGTGGAACAACTTTATTCGGCCGACGTTTCGACAACTTCGTCGTTTTCAAAGACCTGAAAGAAGTTCGAAACCTAAGACCAGGCACTCATTTCGGCAAAAACTCCCTTCTCCAGCTCTGTCAGTTTCAATATTTCCTACGAGTGTCAAGCGAAATCCTACTGAAGCAAGCCGAACTCACCGTTGTTCCACAAGTACTGAGGGAGTGCTCAGCTACGCTATCACCATTGAGCAACTGAGACCTACCAAACTGCGGATCCATACTGATGTTAAGTGTATAGATTGCACGGTCTCATAGCTCGCCCTGTCTCCCCAATATATAGCTCCCACAGCTTAAACACTGGATTTGGTAAACCACACCTTTCTGCGCACAGTCCCCACTTCTTCCATAAGGGCAGATCACGCAGTCTCTCGCTATACAAGAGCGATCGTAAAGCATCAGGGAACACCTTGCTGGTAAGGAAAAGCGTAGTTTGGTAACCTCACTCGGTAAACATCGAGTGGATGTCCATCACGGAGACGATTTTAATATTAAATGCACTGTGTTGCTTCGTGAAAGTGAGATCGGTCCCAGAAAGGCCCTAGAGGCCTTCTGGATCCGCGAGCGTAATCCAACAATGAATAACCGAAGTGAGTGCATTTCGATCACCAGTGAGTTTTTGCCGTTTATCCCGCTGTGCGAGCTATGAGACCGTGCAATCTATACACTTAACATCAGTATGGATCCGCAGTTTGGTAGGTCTCAGTTGCTCAATGGTGACAGCGTAGCTGAGCACTCCCTCAGTACTTGTGGAACAACGGTGAGTTCGGCTTGCTTCAGTAGGATTTCGCTTGACACTCGCAGGAAATATTGAAACTGACAGAGCTGGAGAAGGGAGTTTTTGCCGAAATGAGTGCCTGGTCTTAGGTTTCGAACTTCTTTCAGGCCTTTGAAAACGACGAAAATGTCGAAACGTCGGCCGAATAAAGTTGTTCCACTATAACAAACCTGCGTGGCACAGAAGCATTAAGACTATTCTCGCAATATGCCCAGGTTTTATGAAAACCGAACATGGAGATTATGCAGTTCGTACTAACCAGTAGTATTCAAACAGAAGTTTCGATATGGTTGCAACAAAGGTGATGTGACGAAGTACTAATCTTACTTTGTCTGTAGGGACTTTTGTGATTAATCAGGTTTTTTATGAAGGGAACTTATATTTTGCAGCGGTCTCCATTCGTTGGGCGCGTGTAGCGCAGTCGGAGGAGGCGCGACTGTCGCGTGCACCCGATACCAGGTTCCTGGTTCGGCCGCCCAGACCAACCAAGACTTCCATCCCTCCGGGGTCGGTGAATTGGTACCAGACTTGTCTGGGAAGGATAGAGCGCTGACTTGTTCATCGGCTGGCCACCGCAAGTCATTGTATGGCCAAATACGCATTCATGTCGCCTCCACGACATCCCGTAGAAGTAGAATGCGCTGGCGCATCCCAGAAGGGATTGAGTAACGCCGTCCTTTATCCTTTATCCTCCATTCGTTAAATTTTCAATAAAAGTTCGTGGTATCCTGCACTGAAGAGATAACCTGCTTAAAACTCTTCGATAGAGGCTTTCGATAGTGAGGAATACGACGGTAACCGCTGAGCATAGGCAGCGGATCCTTCGGGTACTAATGGACAAATCGGGGGTATCTACAATTTTGCACCGGGGTGTATTAATAAGGACGATGCGATTTTTGTGTTAGCCAATTTCGTTTGATACCGTTTACTCACTCCAAAAGCGCATTGTGTAGGCTCAAGTAAATGTAGTAAAGTAAGTTCAACGACAAAATTCGCCAGAGACAAAATAAAAGATTTGAATTATTTAAAAAAAGCAAATTAATGAAGATATTCAATATCTTCTCAGAACCGTTGACCATACTCGTTGAATGGCAAGACATGAGAACTTTTTTCCTGCTAACAAATCCTACAAAAAAATTCCTACAGAAATACGTGCAAAACATCTACGCACAAGTGCAAACCTTGGCGAAAAAAAAAAACCGTTCACTCCATTTGTTCATTTCATTATCTCACAGGAATCGTCAGCCAATCAAATTGTAAGGTTATACGGCATTTTCAGTCGAAATTCAACGTTTTTGAAATAAATTCAACGTTTTTCTGGAAACTCCCCTGTGTAACAACGTGGAATTTGATTTGAAAAACTTTGAATTTCAACTGAAATTGTATATAGTCGTGTCATATATGCAAAACTGTGAGTTTCAGTCCCGAAGTAATCGAGGTCGCTGAACACGAATCTTAAGTTATTTTTGCAGTAACGGTTACCGTCAAGAGATATTAATCAAATTATCGATTTTTCGTAAATATCACTCAACAAGATCGAAACTTCAGGCCTGAAGTAATCGAGGTCACGAACACGAATCGGAATTCGTTTTTTAATTTTCAGTCGAAATTTGTGTTTCCGTAGAGTATTCAAGTGTATGACATCGATGACAGTCGTGGTCGCAGAGAACGCAAATGTGAAGTTAGATTTTGAAATATCGACGAAGACCGGTCATACAATTGATTCGCCTCAACGAATTCCCCATAGAAAATCAATAGCTCGATCAACTTCAACCGATAATTTCAAAAACGAACTTCAAATTTGTGTTCAGCGAGATCGACTACCCCAGCGGCTGAAGCTTCGGACCGCAGTCGATAGCCATCAACTGCGGTCAGTATCGCCAATACGCCATTTCCCCAGTTGTGATGGACTGATGGAAACACGCACGCGTACACACACTACCCTTCTATGTATAGTAGGATATTTTATTGCGTTTTCGTTACGGTGAGCTCCTCGACAGTGTGCTATCGAAAACAATCGTCGCCGAAATGAACGCCGCTCACAAAAATCATCATTATGCCACATTCGAAACAACCACGTATTCGAAATTCGAATATTATTCGAATTTTCGCACCTCGAATAATCGAATTCGAATAATTATTCGAATTTTCAAACCTCGAGTAATCGAATTCGAATAATTATTCGAATTTTCAAACCTCGAATAATCGAATTCGAATAATTATTCGAAATTGCAAACCTCGAATAATCCGAATTCGAATAATTATTCGAATTTGCTAAACTCGAATAATCGAATTCGAATAATTATTCGAATTTACGAAACTCGAATAATCAAATAATCGAAAATCGAATTCGAATAAATTATTCGAATAATTATTCGAATTCGATTATTCGAGCACAAGTATAATAGCAGCCAAATAATCATTGAAATATTGCCTTTTTTAATTCCGAAGAGCTACCATAATATAAATTTACTTGTTTCGTGTCGCTTTTGTGTCCCACTCTTCAGGAAAGCTATTGCTAGTGTCTAACTATCCATGTGCATTAGACACATGGCTTACCAGGATACTATCTCAACGGTAGGTCGGAACGGCGCAAGTGTTGTATATGGGCAGAACCGCCTCTCCCTGGGAAGTAACAAACTGCAGGTATCTCGACCCCAATACAACTCTGCGCGGAGTTAGAGGCGACGGAAGTCGCCGTTGGCGCCCTGTTGATTCACGTGCTCCGCAGCTGACGGGCGCGCGGGGATGAGGGCTGGTATCGCCACTCGACGCAGTGCACAGGTGGCGTAGTAGGGAAGTGGTCGGGCTCGTGAGCAAGGGGTCGGGGGTTTGGATCCCGTGGACTGCGTTTGTTTTGCACTTTTGCAAAATCCATGTTTATCGTATAGGTAATCCACCTAGGGGTATTATAGTGTGTTATAGAGCATGTTTACATATAACATATGCTTCAAGCTACAGATTAGCTAAAATGCTTACTACTAAAGAACCGAGGCAGTTATTCACAGCACCCATCTGCGAAGTAAAAAGTAAATCAATTACAAAATATCTAAAGTTACATACCTACAGCATAACACAAAATAGGTTTACAAATAAGCAAGCATTCACAGGCAAACAAGGATACTATATTCAGCTGCCTCCCAAACCTGAACATATGTTCTTCAGTCAGACCTTATTCCTCAATGGTACCCGCCATATTCTTCAGTTCAGAAACACACCCGCTCCTCTGGAATTTCCTGACCTCCAGAAAGGTGATCGTTTTTGATCCAGCTGGCTGATCCAGGTTCAGGTCGTCCTCCTCTTCAGTTATGTTCCATTCGCCGTCGACCTCGTCTTCGTCGATTTCCAGGTTCTCTTCATCATGGATTTCCTCCAACTGTTTATCTTCGAACAGCCTCAAAATTCTTGCTATCCTATCTGCTAACTTCTTCTCCTCCCTAGATGGAGGCGCATCCAAAGGCGATCCACACTCCAGAGTTAGCAGGTGGATAACAACGGGTAAACTATAGCGTTCAACATGTGTTGTTACGGCTGTGGAGAGTGAAGAACTGCCTCGGTTCTTTAGTAGTAAGCATTTTAGCTAATCTGTAGCTTGAAGCATATGTTATATGTAAA
>OX375868.1:105655296-105853807 GCA_947359475.1 Heligmosomoides polygyrus bakeri | reverse complement strand
AAACACCCAAAGCAACAGCGTTCATAATACCTAATTCGATTGGCCATTGAGGAGGAGCAGGCGACTTTTCTTTGCCTACAAAATAGATAACTTCAGAACTCCAAAGATCGAGGAAAAATAGAATTTATTATTTATAGTCTTATTTTAATTAATTAATTAACTATATTTATGTTTGATTTTTTCGACCCCTCTTCGACTTTTGGAGAGAAAGTATAACAGTACCAATCTGTCTTCTTCATCCTCAACCAACCATATTGCTAGTGATTTCACGGTCGTCACATACAGCAACCTCCTCGACTACTACAGGAAGGCGTAATACCACCCACATCATTGTCATCGTCCGATATCGACAAAAATTGATGGAGCAAGACCAGCAATTCAGGAGCAGCACCTCCAGATTCGAACCCCCGACGCTTTTCCCGCAAGCCCGCCCCCACAGCGACTCGGCCATCCGGTCGCTTCGCCGTTGGTGGTGAGCGGCGCAACTCAATGTTCCACTTCGGTCACTGCACGGCTAACAAGCAACTTGTGAAATCGCTGTAATTCCGCTATTGTTCCTGCCCCAAACCTTTTGCAGGTTAGATTCTAACCACAGCATGGCAGTTCCAGGCGTCAGTTCTGCTTTATCGGCCCGCACTGAAGTGAAATGGTTTTTTGCAATTTTTGACCTACCCAGATGTCCGCAGGAAATTTGGAAACCACTGCGGTGCTTCTCAGACAACGCTCTACAACCCTATATAGGTCACTTTTTAAATTGCCACGGGAAGTTCATTGACATCCCTTGTTAGCTTTGGACGTGGTGGTGGGCTATGTACAGGATCCTTCACGATCGTAAGAGTGATCGTCAGAAACAACAGAAGTTTTCAAATCTAGAAGGGTTAATTGAAGTTTCCTCACTTAGAAACTGGCTACATAGTTTAAAAGATATCAAACTTCCAGCCTTCCAGAAGGCGCGCTAAGCCTGTACCATACTTATGTGAGGCCTACTTAGCACAGCATTGTTCATTCATCTCAAGTCATGTGCTGACCAAGAAGGCATAGAAACTGCTACTAGCAATGGTCAAAAGTGGAGAGCCGCATCCTGAGAAGAATTTTTTACCGCCGATCTTTCCATCGTATCATTTGTAGTTACATGACTGCAGTATGCTCGATTTGATTGCTGGCGGTAATGGTACCTTTTTAGCCATAAGCTGTCGTGAATTATCAAAAAATACTGCAGTACAGCATTCAATACTAGCAAAAGAAATAGGAATAATCCAAATACATAGAGTAAGCAACTTATCCATTAAAAATTTTAGAGGAGCAATAAACTGCTTAACAAACTTATCGTCTTGGGTGCTGAAGACATGTAGATTTTCTTTGTTTTTTTGTGTTTTTTTTTGTGAAACTTATCTGCAACATAAGGAACACCTCCGTTTTGGGGCTAGGTCGAATATTCTTCCTCAGATCCAGAAGGCCTGGATGTCATAACTCTTTGAGTGTTTGCTTGCCGTACACAACTGCTTGCAGCTACTACCCAAAAGTTAGTATTTTATCCATCCCAGATAATTCCACGTTGAACTACTTTGGATCTTGGGATGCTATCGAGCAGCAACAACAAAACGGTTCATAGCATGCGTAGGACAAGATCGTTATGTGAAGTTTGTTTCGCTGGATGTCTCCTGCCTTCTTATTTCCAGACATCGGAAGAATTGCTCTTCCAAGGACTATATTTTTCAACTGCTCTATTTGAAAAAAGAGTTAAGCGCAGACTAAGGCTGATAAATAAGACAATCCAACCTATCCTTTGGAAACAGGTGAAGAGCGGGTATGTTGCTCTCTGTGCGTTTGTCTACGTACGGATAGGCAGAAAACCCATAGAGCGTCGTTAGTGTGGCGACTGCAAAACGTATAAAAACACAACTAAAACGTCTAGAAATGACTTATAAATTAACAGCGCTTCAGGCCCCGATCTGTTGTTGAAATTAGTGTAATAACGAGTTTTGAATTTTGTTGTTTGTTCGTTATCTGTTTTTCCGTTATCCGGCGATTTTCGAACAAAATTATCCGTTATCCGTTATCCGGTTTTCAAAATTTCATTATCCGCTCATCCCTGGTGGCGACCCGTTGCCGACAGTGCAGGAGCCAAGACATAACTAGCTAGAGAGTGCAGGCGAGAAAGTGCCGCTGACGCAAGCCCCGCAAGATCTGAGTTCCAGCGGCAGGCTGTCGTAGAGAGCTCGGTAAGTTTTTGCGACCTTGGGTCGGATTCATCTACGACTTACATAACTTTAACAGAGAAGTCACAGCGGAAAACCCAGATAACGCGTCTTATCAAGCGACCAGTTGTACGTCGGCCTAGCGGCCGCCTACGACTGGTTGGGGGCTTCGCCCCCAAACCCCGAGAATAGGACGCCATGGCCGCTACGGGTTTCCTATTCTTCCCTAGGCCTTCTAGCCTTTATGTTAATCGAGATGGATCGATTGATCCGACGTCAGATTCATGTTCAGCGACCTCGATTACTCCAGGGCCGAAGTTTCGCGCCACTTGAGCGCCATCCTCAAAAAATCGATAATATCGATCGATATCGATTGGTCGACTTCAGATTCGTGTTCAGCGACCTCGATTACTCCCAGGGCCGAAGTTTCGCGCCACTTGAGCGCCATCCTCAAAAAATCGATAATATCGATCGATATCGATTGGTCGACTTCAGATTCTTGTTCAGCGATCTCGATTACCCCCAGGGCCGAAGTTTCGTGCCGCCGACGCGTTCGGCACGTCTACGGCTCGCCATGCACGGTTACCTACGTGTTCGGCACGTCTACGGCTCGCCATGCACGGTCGCCGACGTGTTCGGCTGCCGCGCCCCAACTCAGGTGTGACGGACGGACAGACACACGCACACACGCACACACGCACGCACACACACACGCTTGCTGCATTATATATAGTAGGACTATATGGTGAGCGACAAGCCGCGTTATCTGAGTATTCCGTTGTGAATTCTCTGTTAAAGTTATATAAGTCGTTGATGAATCAAGCGATATGGTGAGCGATAAGCCGCGCTATCTGAATTTTCCCCTGTGAATTCTCTGTTAAAGTTATGTAAGTCGTTGATTAATCCGACCCCTTGTTCTCCAGTAGATGTCTTCGCTGCTCGTTCATTTTTGAGTGGGCTTCCGTTGCCTCTAACACAGAGTTATTTAAATTCCGTTTATTAGTAATTGTACAACTAAACGAGGATCACCACAGCGAATGAACCGACCGCGAGGGCGGTCCTTCTACATAGAAGACGTCGTGTACTTTCTGTTTTCAACACAGATGACATTGTAGGCGAACTATGAGTGCACTATTTTTTTGCCCATCTAAGGTCTCGCGGATGAGAAACTCATGATGATGTAGCGGCAGTTAGTGCTTGCAATTCTCTTCATCTTCTCAAACTCCGCTGCACGTCTTCTATTTCAGATGTCAGCAGTTCGACGGAGGACGTTAAACCATGCTAGCGAAGGTCGACGACCATTGGAAGTCATATAGCTGAGCAAGTGTGGAGAGCATTATAAGAGTCAAGTGAGGTCTACGGAAACGGAATCTCGCCTACGCGTGCTAGCCACACGGATTTGCATGGCAACAGCGGTGCAAGCTGCACAACGTCGCGGTCGCTTGGCCTTTTATAGCTCACGGAATACTGCAGGCGAGTACTTGCACTCTCTTGCAGGATTTTCTGCAACTTCAGCTAGCTCCGATAATCTTCTATGATCTCGTTCACGTTTTTGTGTCTTTCCCAAATTGCGTTCTCATCACTGCAATTTGCAATTTTGATGAGTTGTTCAGACGCAGTTTTCTTACATGAGAACTTCTCATTCAATGTATCTAATGTGAGTTGTCGAGGGTCAGACGTTCTTCCCTCTCCCACCGGCGCGCCCGTCTAGTGGGAATCAGGGATGAGCGGATAATGAAGTTTTGAAAACCGGATAACGGATAACGGATAATTTTGTCTGAAAATGGCCGGATAACGGAAAAACGGATAACGAACAAACAACAAAAATTAAAACTCGTTTTAAATTGCACTAATTTCAACAACAGATCAGGGCTTAATGCAGTGTTAATTTATAAGCCATTTCTAAACATTTTAATAGTGTTTTTTAAACCTTTTTACAGTCGCCGCATTAACGACGCTCTTTTTTAATTAGAGCAGTTGAAAGATAGAATAGTTCTTGGAAGAGCAATTCCTCCGATGCCTCTGGAAATAAGAAGGAGGCAGGATACATCCAGCCAAACAAACTTCACATAACGATCTTGTCCTACACATGCTATGAACCGTTACTGTTGTTGCTGCTCGATAGCATCACAAGATCCATGATAGTTGAACGTGGAAATATCTGGGATGGATAAAATATTAGGTTGGAAAAAAGTCTTTTCATTTTTTTCAAAGATTTATTACTTCACAACTACAAAGTCAAATCAATTGAGATAAACTCCATTTTGTTCCACTACACTTCTCCAAAGACTGGGTACTTTTCCAATTCCTCTCGCTTTAAGGGCTGCAGTTCTGGAGTCGTACCATTGCTGAATCCAATTTTTGAGGTCTTCATCCGTTCCAAAATATTTCTCTCCAATTTCTTGCTTGAGAGCACGGAAGAGATGGTAGTCGGCACGAACGAGGTTAGGGCTACACGGTAGATGTGGCATTACCTCCCAGCCCAGCTCCTTTATTGTTTCTCTTGTGGGTTTTGCAACATGTGGTCTTGCATCGTCATGCAGGATCATCACCTTTGACTTCTCCGGCCTGTTTTCTTGGAGAGTTGTGGCGACTTTGTGGAGTTGGCCACTGTATGTGGCAGCAGTAAGTGTATCTCCACTTCTGAGAGTTTCCCAGCAAATCACTCCTCTGATACCCCACCAAACACTCAAGAGAATCTTCCCTTCGTGAACATTGGGCTTGAGATCAGACTTAGGGCCCTCTCCCTTTTGTACCCATAGTCTTTTTCTTCGGAAGTTGGCATACAGAACCCAGGTCTCTTCGCCTGTCACAATCCGCGGAAGAAACGATTTTCTTCCTTATCTGGACAGAAGAGAAGCAGCGATGGAGAGCCGTCGACCTTTCTGAGTGTCTGACAGGGCATGTGGAATCCAAGCTCCAAATTTCCATGAAAGCCAAGATTCTTCAGATGGATTCCTACTATCCTATGAGACACTTCGAGCTTCTCTGCCAGCTGACGTGTCGTCTGCCAACTATCGGTACGAAGAAGATGGTGTAGTTCACTGTCGTCCAATCCATTTGGCCTTCCTGACCATGCTTTGCCCTCAGTGAATAATCTCCCTTTAAAGACTTTCCGAACCACTCATAACAGGCGCGATGAGTAGTGGATTCCAAGCCATATATATGGATAATTTGGTCGGCTGCCTGACTTGCTGTGGATTCTTTAATGAATTCATGAAGAATGCCGTGCTGAAAATGGCCATGAGGTAGATCTAGCATTGAGTCCGGAAGATTGGATGGATAACGAATTACAAGAAGAGTCTTAACCTGTGTCTGCGTGCGAACGGTAGACAAGTGTTATAGGATTACGAAATCAGCAATCAACATTGGCTAGTGCGTTTACAAGGAGAAGGGTAAAAAAAATTTCGAAGTGTGAAGAGACTTTTTTCCAAGCTAATACTAACTTTTTGGGTAGTAGCTGCAAGCAGTTGTGTACGGCAAACACACACTCAAAGAGTTATGACATCCAGACCTTCAGGATCTGAGGAAGAATATCTGACCCATCCCTTTTGGAGCAGAGGAAGAATATCCGACCCAGCCCGAAACGGAGGTGTTTCCTATGTTGCAGATAAGCTTCACAAAAAAAAAACTCACAAATTAAAACAAATCTACATGTCTTCAGCACCCACGATAATAAGTTCGTTTAGTAGTTTATTGCCCCCTAAAATTTTTATTGGAGAAGTTGCTTACACTATGCATTTGGATTAATCCTATTTCTTTTGCTAGTATTCATTGCTGTACTGTAGTATTTTTTGATAATTCACGACAGCTTATGGCTAAAAAGGTACCATTACCACCTGCAATCAAATTGAACATACGGCAATCGTGTATCCACAAATGATACGATGGAAAGATCTGCGTCAAAAAATTCTTCCCAGGATGCGGCTCTCCACTTTTGGCGATTGCTAGTAGCAGTTTGTTTGCCTTCTTGGTCAGCACATGACTTGAGATGAATGAACAATGCTGTGCTAAGTACGACTCATATAAGTATGCTACAGACTTAGCGAGCACTCTGGAAGGCTGGACGTTAGATTTCTTTAAACTATGGAGTCAGTTCCCAAGTGAGGACACTTCAATTAACCCTTCTATATTTGAATACTTCTGTTGTTTCTGACGACCGCTCTTGCGATCGTGAAGGATCCTGTACATAGTCCACCCATCACCACGTCCAAAGCTAAGATTCAGCTAATTTGTTGTTCGTTATCCGGCCCAAAATCGCCGGATAACGAACAACAAAACGGATAGGCCAAAACCCCCCGGAAACCGGATAACGGATAACGGATAACGGTTAATCCGCTCATCCCTGGTGGGAATCCTCTTAGCTGTTTTCGCCTCATAGCAGTAGTTTCATTTCAATATCCCGCGAGTTTCTCCCTTACGATTAGTCCTACCATTTTGGGCTTGCTTTTACGCTTGTCATTTTTCTAAACTCGTCCACTGAGTTGTTTCACTTTAATTTATGCCAAATGTCGTGTTCAATATGGATGCGGCTAAATAGAAGTATAGGTATAGAAAATGAATGTTTTTTCCTCAAGCGTGCTCATTTCAGATGTAATCGATGGAACCCAACCTAACGGTGACCGGATGCGTCACAATTACATAGAAGAGCTGTTCCTGTAACTGTGGCCAGCATCTCGGCGCTTCACCGAAAAGCAGGCACTGAACATCTTGTTCGCAACGGGCGCTCCCCATTGCTTTGCAACGCCTCTGTCTAAAGGACGGGTGGAGGAGTAGAACAAAAACAAACAGCCAGTGAACGGTGTCAGAAAATGTTAACGTTGTGTCACTTAGAGGCTCGCCGAATGGAGAAGAGTCCACAGCTTCTCCAGGAGCAGATAAGGGAGACAATTTAGGGTGGTACTTGACGACCACTTCTCCAGCTCTACTATGTCGTCGGCGCCTGTTCATACTTCGCGACAAGATCGACTCGTCGCCCGCGCAAAACATGCATATCGATTAAAACCGAACGCGCGCCGCCGAAAAGCGCTGTCGTTCCAGCCGCTCGTGTCTCTTGTCGCTTGTACATACTTTCCGGCTCCCCGCACGCTGCGCACGCAACGCGCACTGCGCTCTCGTCGCCCGTGCAAAACATGCAAATCGATTAAAACCGAGCGCGCACCACCAAAAAGTGTTCATTCTCGAGCGCCAACGCTGTCGCTCCAATCGCTGCTGTCGCCTGAGACCGGATTCATGAATGACTTACCTGCGGGTAAGTGCAAGATTTACCCCCACTCCCCATTTACGAGCGATTCATGAACGCGCGGCGGGGAAAGCCCGAGGTATGTGTCGAGGTAAATGCTACCTCGTCAGCGCGTAGGGATACATTTATCAAAGCGAGGGTTTTGCTCGACTGTCAATTTCTGACCCAAGGCATCCCTCCGCTAGCTGGCTGGCTCGGAGCCAGCGGAGGGATGCATTGGGTCAGAAATTGGCTGTGAAGCAAAACCCCTGCTTTGGCGGTCATGAATCAGAAACAGAGGTAAGTTCAGGGAAAGTGGAGGGTAGGTGGCAGTCGAGGAAAGTGGAGGTAGGATTTACCTCCGGCCGCGTTCATGAATCGGGCCCCATTTTATTTACCGCGCTCTGCGCTCTCGTCGCTCTTGTCGCTGCTGTCGCGAAGTATGAACAGGCCCACGCTCGCGTGAACAACGTGAACGACACGACAACTGTTCCCGCGAAATCCACAACTGCAACGGAAGTGGAGTCCCAAACGGAAAACACCGGACTCTTCCACTGTCAGCGACAGACTTCGCGGGAGCACACCATACGCCGAGTAGTCATTGTCTAATCACAGTTTGTGCCGATATTTGCCAACTGCGGGTTTCGCTCGCTTTTCGAGGTAGATGGTGGTTCAGCGATTCAGAGGTTCTCCAGATCTTTATTGTGGGATGCACCGTCCGAATAGAGATGTTGGAGATGGCTCTCCCTCTTATGGATCGGCCACGTGCTTATGGCTTGCATACAGACAGCAATCACATGAATTCTGAGTCTTTGTCCACGACACAGCACGAACCGCGCTTACTAGAAGCGGGGGTTGCTGATTCGGAGTTGTTCTCGTCGCGTCCGTTCTCAGCCAGTGTATCAATCTTCCGTCATCGTGGGAAGATGGCTGCAGCTGCACTGATTGTGCTCGTAATATGCACGTTTATATCCGGACCATAGCCTGCTGCCGTCGCCACTGATTACGTAGCATGGGTGACTTCGACGGCAAACAACAGGAAGGGGGAGCAATAATTTGTCCATTTCGCCGCCATTCCGTCTCAACAGAAATAATAGCCACAGGAATAGCATTAAGGGATGCGACAGAATCAAGGAACCAATCGATATTATCGACTTCCTTGAGAAGGATGCAAATACGTTAGCCGATGGGCGCGGTTCAAGTCACGTAAGTAATATCGATTAACATGATATCGATCGGTATTATCGATTTTTGCTCACCGCCAGGATCATCCGCCTGAGCCGAATCATGAGAATATAAGATATGGCGTCATCCAAGCCTCTTAGTCAACCAAAACCAATCAAATGATCGGCATCGATCGATTACTAATGCCCGGCGTGTGTTCATCCGCGCAAATTGATGACCGCTGGTGGCGTATATATAGAATCGACAGCAAAAACAATTTCTATGCATTATCCTATGGCACAAAGCCCCGTCCATACTTGCATCGCCGGGCGACGCGATTCGAACGACGCGATGCGTCTAATCACGTCTCACTGTTTCACACGACGATGAGCATACTGAACAGCTGGAGACGCGATCCGCGATTACGCACCATTGCGTACTTGCACCACGCAACTGTGCACACATTTCCGGGTCCACGTCTGTTGACTCATTTTTCTCCGTATTTTTCTCTTTCTCGCTGCAGGTTTTGTTCGGTGGTTGTTGCTGATGTGTTGTACCTTGCCTTTCTCTGCACAAAACATATAAAAGGTGTCGCCGACGAAAAATAAAGCAAAGAGCAGGAAAAGTGCGAGTACACACTGCGAAAATCAGCTGATAGGAGGCATACCGCGCCCCAATTCACCGCGACCCATCGCATCGCCCCCATTTCGAGCGCGACGCGATCCGACGCTGAGCGACGCGATTAGTCTCGCGTTCGGCCGCGTTTAGGCCTTTGTCATACCATCGCTCACCCCGAGCGACGCCTAATGATATGCTTCCATATCGATCGGGCGGCGCGATGGAATCGATATGGGTGCATATTATTAGGCGTCGCTCGGGGTGAGCGATGGTATGACAAAGGCCTTATACTTCGACGCCGAGCGACGCGACGGCATGTAAAGTGGCCAAATTGGTCGATCGCGTCGCTCAATCAATATGGCCTCTATACGTCGCGGGTTCACGCGATTCATTCCGGACGGCGGGCGTCGACGCCGGGCGACGCGATCAATCAATTTGGCCCCATTGCGTGGCCATCGCGTTGCGCGACGATGAAGTATAAACGACGTCCAATAAACATGCATTCAACCAAATGACTTCTAGTCTGACAAGACTATGACGCGCAGCCGACCAATCAATATGGATAGGTATTATCGACTTTCAGTTGAATTCGTTGTGACAATCCAATGTTACATTGATGGCAAAAATCGATGCCGATCGATATTGATGTCTCCCAAATTTTATTATTGCACATGAGAATCATATGTTCACTACCTGCCGGCTCCTAAAAATAAACGATATCAGTAACTTCTCAATATCGATTGATATAACGATAATTTGCCTGAAGTGACTGTTTGACAGGACAATCATACTTATATATATTATATTATGGTCCTTATATTATGGTCCCTAGAAAATTAATCGCCTCTGAATGGGCGTCATAGAGTGACCACTCTAGACTGACGCAACTACGATGGCCAATCGATATCGATTTTCAGCATCGATCTTTGCCCAAATTTCACTAAGTCATGCTGGCAATAACTAAAAGCGACATCTAGGTTTTTTTGACGTAGGGATCACATGCTATGCTCAACAGTGGATAGACTCCAGAATAAAGTCAAACAACGATTGCTCAAACAGTATCGATCGATGTTATCGATTTCTGTGTGGACCTCACCGTTGGACGTTGGAACCACGCAGGTATTTACGAACATTAGTGCAGGGGATAATGATAAATAAACTGCAGCAATCGATAATATTGAATTTCGCACATTCTTCAAGGATTGCTAATTGGTTAAGTACACATACCCAGTGATCTGGTTGCTCTGTAGTCCTCAAAACGTCCATTTTGCTCGGAAGTAGAACAATCGGAGAGAGGGTATAGTTGCAACTTACATGTGAAAAGTCAGCTGAGTGATGGATATAAAGAAGAAAAGCTGCTAACCGTTTGAAGATTGTACACGAGAACAACGAAATTTCCACACAACTGGTACAAAATTTGTTACAGCGACTTCATTCTCTGCTGTACTCTAGGTTGTACCCAAAGTTCATTTCTTGCCAAGTGCCTTAGGGATACATTTCAGGGATTTGTAGCTGAGCCAAGTGACTGTCCCATGCAAAGAATGCCGCAGCATGGAGAGAGTGATCTCCGAAGTGCGGTCGAAGGGCGTTGAGCGCCTCAAGAAGTGCGTGGAACACATACGAGGCTCCGTCGACCAGGCCGATCGTTTAGTGGCCACAAATCAGCGGCTGATTAAGATGTTGACCGGACAAGTGCTGATATCATCAACTTTAACCGCTTCGACAGCATGCAATTATGCGCAGCGAAATAGAGCAAGCATCAATGTTCGTGTCGTAGAACCGGCTTAGCCGCTAGTCATACTACTCGGTAGGGCTTCGTCCTAGAAGTCGGAGATTATCGATCGTTATTGATCGAACAACCGACGACGTTTGTTTGTAGTGATGTCAGCGCAGCGATCATCACCGAGTGGTAGGAAACAGTACTTACGTCGGTACCGGTGGTTTCTAGACAGCAATCGATAATATCGATCGATGTCGATCGGTCGATCAACGCTGCCTACATATTGTGAAGCCTGTCGAATGGATTTTATTATTCATGTGATTCTGCCTCAAAGGGGAAAATGAGGAGAAAAATCCATGGGAATCAATACTGATCTACCTATCTGCACTGCTACACTTTGCCCACCACGCAATAGGGAGAAATTGATCATATTGATCAATATCGACCTACCAATAGATAAAAGTTAGATTCTCTCCGACACTCAATAAGAAGAATCGATAACATCAATCGATATTGACACGACAATCGATGTGTTACATCCTGTCCTCCGACGAATTGAGACAAAAATCGATAATATCAATCGATACTCTTACATTTCCCCGCCGAGCAACAAGGGAAAATTGATAATATCGATCGATGTTACTTACCAATAGGTAATGCTACATTCTCTCCGCCACTCAATAAGGAGAATCGATAACCCAATCGATAGCGTTACATTCTGTCCTCCGGTGAATTGAGACAAAAATCGATAATATCACTCGATACTCTTACATTTTCCCGCCGAGCAACAAGGGAAAATTGATAATATCGATTGATGTTGACCTACCAATAGGTAATGCTACATTCTATCCGCCATTCAATAAGGAGAATCGATAACCCCAATCGATAGTGATACATTCTGTCCTCCGGTGAATTGAGACAAAAATCGATAATATCAATCGATACTCTTACATTTTCCCGCCGAGCAACAAGGGAAAATTGATAATATCGATCGATGTTACCTACCAATAGGTAATGCTACATTCTATCCGCCACTCAATAAGGAGAATCGATAACCCCAATCGATAGTGTTACATTCTGTCCTCCGGTGAATCAAGATAAAAATCGATAATATCAATCGATAGTGGCCATCAATCGATACTGTTACATTTTCCCGCATCGATATTGACCTTACAATAGGTAATGTTACATTCTGTCCACCACTCAATAAGGAGAATCGATAACCCCAATCGATAGTGTTACATTCTGTCCTCCAGAGAACCAGGATAAAAATCAATAATATCAATCAATAATGAAGTAGCAATCGATAATGTAACATTTCCCCGCCGCCCAACTAGGAAAAATTTGTAGTATCGATCGATATTGACCTACCAATAGGTGGTGCCACACTCCCTCCGCCACCCAATAAGTGGAATCGATAACATCAATCAATACTTACATAACAATCGACAGTGTTACATTCTGTCCTCCGATAAATCAAGGTAAAAATCGATAATATCAATCGATAATGTTACATTTTATCGGCCAGCCATTATTTCCCTGTGATTACTGCCTCATTAATGACCATGTCTGAACGATATCCTTAGTATGGATCGTTAGTGATCGGCCAATCGGTACTGCTTGCATGTTGAAAAGTGCCCAGTGGCCACTATAATTGTTTGATTTCAACGGCAAATAGTAGAACAAGGATAAAATCGATGATAACGATCGATATTGACCGACCATAAGATTGTGTTGATTGTTGAGAATTGTGTTCACCGGCCGCGCATTTGCGTGACGTCCACCTCAAGTAGACAATCCTGGATGCAATCAGTAATATCGATCGATATTGATTGATCATCCGATAGTGTTAGTCGCTGAGAAGAGTGCTCATCCGCTGTCGTACTTGCACAATAACCATCTCAAGAAGCCAACTCTGGACGATATCGATAATACTATTGAACGATATTGATTGTTCAACCACCGGTCGCGTCGTAACCGTCAGTCAGATCTTTCGTGTGATGTTCGCTCAGACGGTTAAGAGTCCACAATATCGACCGACCTTTTATGAAAGCCTTCGAGGGACAATCAATTTCACATGTACGCAAGGATAGTCTAACGGAATAGAATTTTTATGGCAGAATTTCGCTTTTAAAGCTGTGATTCGCGCGGATATTTGGATAAATTAGTGACCCTTTAAGCAAACTTCGTCAGGGAAGCAGTTCAAGCTCTAGGAAGTTCGTGCTGCTCATGACGCCTCTCCTTTAGTTCTGAGGTGGAGGTGTAGTAAGCAGCCGTGTGTCCTTCATTAGATGACGTGAGTGACCTAATCTGCTTAAACTGTTCGAAATCTTGGAAGTTAATAAGGGGCAGGTGAAAAACAACGATCGAGCCTGCACCCCTTTTTCCACCAAATGAAAATCGGAAACTTAATTTGCTGTCACTCGATCTATGGCTACTTGTTACATGTGTACTTCCACCAACTCCAGCTGGAAATCATGACTTAATAAGGGGTTTAGAGTAAAAAGGAGCAGAGAGTGGAGAATTTTTCACTAAAACCTGCCGAGAAGATTGAATTCAAGACTTTTCATTCGCTCTGGGCCACAAAACAGCTGTTGACTAGCCGCTCATCTACCTTTGAGCTACTCACAGCAATCCGTTCACAGAAACTAGGTGAGGAAAGAGCTGAAACTCGCGCTAATATCGGCCCTCACGCTGAGGTAAGCATCCGCTTAGGTTTGGAATTTTTGCGCAGTTTTTCATAGCATTTGGAAGACAGTGTTCTGTGCTACAAGAATACGTGTTGGCGCTATTTGCTCATCTGTCTTTACAAGTGCTCCGACACGCCTAAGCCCTAGTTTATATTTGCGCCGCTGCGCTGCGCGGCACGATGATTGGGATAGATATCGACCGGGCAGCGCGAAAAATCGATATCTATGGCGATCTTGGTGCCGCGCTGCGTGGCGGCGCCAAGTATAAACTAGGGCTAACGGCGTGTCTCTCACTTGCGCGACTTTACATTCATCATAGACATTATCTCCGTATCATCCAGTTGGTTTGTGCTCAGCAGTACTTCTGACCTCAGGTTGCTCCTCCACAACCGTTCTCATGCCCAACCGTTTGTGTTCCGGATATCGTTGACAGGACTTCCGAATCCGGATAGCTCTCCTGGTCCGCCCTAGAGATCGCCATCTACTTCTCTTCTCCACCACCTCCTTTGCGAGCTTCTCCCATGCTCACGGCAGACGTCGGTGACACGTATTCGGAATCAGGACGCTTGTTGCGCGAAGTAGGTAACCCGTCTTCTGGATCCAGACGCTGAGAAACGCGTGCAGATGCCGCTATGTGTTGAAAGAGGGAGAGGGAGCGAGAGCAAGCAAGAGGGCGCGCTTTTAGGTAAGTAGAGGAACGCGATATGAGTAGTTGAGAGTAGTGCCCGCCCAAACCGAGCAAAACAGCTGCTATCCTCTGCGAATGAGTTGTCCGAGAAGTGTAAGGCCGGGGGCATACTTCCATCGCCGCGATGCCATCGCGGCGCTCAGTTCATGGCCATTCCGCCGCACGCGGTCGAATAGTCAAAGGAACCTTCGCCGCGGCCGCCGCAACGGAGGCGGCTGGTATGCGCGATGGCTTCCCGCGCTCATCGCGGGCATGGCATACTTTTTCGCGCCGCGCACGGTGTTTAGCCTTGGTCCTGGGCGGATCGCCGTCGCGCTCCCTTGCAGAGCGATGAGCGATGCCACGACCACTGAGGAATTCAAATCTTTTCGCGTCGTTCTGCAAAACTCATCGCCGCGATTCCATCGCGGCGACGGGAAGTATGCACGAGGCCTAAAGGGACGAGTTGTCTGAGACCTTTTTGAAAGTTTGAAATTCCGATTTAAAGAGACCCGCGCGCGCCAAAAAGAAGGCGCGCGGGTCCCGCGTACGGCCTATGTTATACTCCCGCGGGAGCATCCGCGGGACATCCGCGGATGGAAGGTGCACCGCGGACGGTCGTGGTCGTCCCGGGGGGCTAGCGTCGCATTGGAGCGCACTTTTGGCGCCAAACTCTGCAGAACGACAGCCGGTGCAGTGCACCGCGGACGGGTGCCCTCCCGCGGGCGGGAAGTATAACAGCCCCCTCGTCGTCTGTCGACGGCGATCCGCGGACGGCGGGTGTGGCGGGCCGCGTCGAGTGGCCCGGCGCGGGGTCCCGGCGCGATTTCCACCCATCCGCGGATGCTCCCGCGGGAGTATAACATAGGCCTACGTTTCGCATCCGTTCCACCACGAAGTGCCACTGTTACCGCCCGGAAGTCGTCGCTCTTCGTGAGATCCGCCGAGCTCCTCATCCGCAGCTGCCCTACTGCTCCCGCTCCGCTTCCCTCTACTTCGCCCGTACCCTAGCTGTTTCCTTTTCGTGTCATCTGTTAACTGTCACCTTTTCGGATTTGATTCTGTGCTCTTGTTATTGTCATAAATTGTTCGTTTCAAACGTGTGGTTCTTGTATCTCAACTGTTATATCGGTGATACCTAAGTTCGATTTTAACCGTTGCGGTCCACATGTGTCAAGAGGGAGGAGGCTGCACTTCCTCGGCTGCAGCAGTATCCCATGTTGAATTTTGTATGTGGCCGCTCGTCGTACGACGACGGTGTCACCTCTTCTGACACCAGAAGCTTGTTGCTCGCGTAGGGGACTCCCTTCTGGATCCATACGCTAAGAAACGCGCGCAGTTGCCGTTGTGTCAAGCTGAAAGAGGCTGCACTTCCTCTGCTGCAGCAGCATTCCATGTTGAACGGCACATTTTGTCCGTGCGGAGTTCGATGAGGCGTATCTCACGCAGGTTTCTAACCTGCGTGAGATACGTTCCATCATCTACAGCGCGAGCAACTAACTCAATTATATAGTGGTAGATTGATTTTTAGGCCATCAAATTAGGACATCCGACTTTTCCGTCCGAATTTTTACCGACAGCTCCTGCTCTGGGGTGGACTTTTTTGCTTGGTGTTATATGTCTTTCGGAAGAGCATGTCTTTCTCAATAAGAAATTGTTTCGCGTTTATTGGCTCATGCTGATTTCTGACGAATATCAACAACCGACCAAGGAGAAGAAGTTGTTGGTGAGGATGACTTTTCTCTTTTTGGAATTTTGTTAAGTTTATTTATTTCGGAGATTTTCGTTGTTGTTGTTGTTGTAAGCAAGAGCTCACCTGCTGTTTGCTAATGCTACTGTTGACTTGTTTTCGAGCTAGATATCTGGTCCAATATTGTTTGTTAGTTAATTATCTGGTCGCCTACAGAACAAATGGATAAACAATTTGTAAAGAAGTGAACTAAGTAAGCAAAAGCGGCATAAGCGCTACATCTACAATTAGTTAACTGCGTCAAGAAGGTGACTTACTATACATCTGGAGCAAGGTGTCGAATAGGATTCGTCCATCCATCCTCGATCTACTGTCATCGGTCGGCGTCTCGACTCCTCCTGTAGTCAGCAATCTCAAAGCCTGCAAAAACCGTGGGTTTAATACGAATTTTTTGCTCCTGAAGAAACTGTAAAGGAACCGGCCTTAGTCGCCAATCTGGCCCAGCATCGGGAGGTGTTAACGCGCCAACCAATTAGCCCGCATTGACCGAGTGTAGCAGTCAGAAACGATGTGTATGGTCGGTGCCCTGATTGGCTGACGCGTATTCGGTCAGCGCTCTGATTGGCTGGCGAGCGCTCTCACATACCTATGCTGCCCACATTCGCGACATGGACGTAAGATCCTAGTAAATAGCTTTAACTTAAGACATAAAAGAACAAAAAGTCCATAAATTATAAACGGAATAATCAGAAAAGTCATCTACTTGCTTACCTAAAAGACTGGTCTGCCGGAAGGTGTTGCCCTTTTTACTGCAATGTTCCGCATTTTTTCCACTGTGTGAAGCTCTTCAGGTCAGAACACAGAAGGCCACAACAACATCCTCGGAACCTCGAATACGTGGGTAATAGAGCATTAGGCCTGCAACTGCTCTAATAAACACAGAGGACGGAGACCACACTTACATTGAAACCGACCAAACCCTACATTCTACGGAAATTTCAACAACAAAAAAGTCCGAAGGGTGAGAAATAACGGCAAAGGCTTACAGTGAACCTATCACAGAACTACTCGTAGTTGTAAGCGTTAGCTCAGCCTACATCTGCAACGAATTCGATTAGGAGAAGACCACCGGTCGGCGGAACCCATAAAGAATCGATGCCACGTTCCACCGGCCCCATGCGGACACTACCATTGGGCAGATCAAAAGAACGTTCCAGCCTTCTGAATGGCCTCATCCCCTCCAAACGTTTCAAATGTCACCCCTGCGATGTCTGGGACACTTCATTCGGCCATCCGCCGAAACTGCAGCGGCCACCAGACTCCTTCGAGAGCTGTAGAGTGGATTCACGACTAGGATCGTAGTCTTCCACAACGACGTTGTCATCAACCGGAGTTCGGCAAAGGATTCGCGAAGCTCTTCATCTATTCTCGTAGTGACTCGAGGTGAACGAAGGCCTTCGCGGTTCTCCGGGAAGCTTTTTCGACATTCGTGGACGCTGCTGCATAGGCGAAGTCGTCGAAAATTAGGTGGGCCAGCCACGTAAGGTATTTCTCTGACCCCGTTGAACGAGGTCCGGGTGCAAGAGAAGGGTTCCACGTTTAACAGTTCTACTGATACATATCGTGAAGACACACTGCAGGGCTGCTGGAACATGTAACGGGGAGGGGGTGCGGGAACGCGCAGTTACCGTAATCGCGTTAGCCAATCATGTGTCCTGCCTGTGCGGATGAGGCGGTGCCTGATTGGCTGCCGCGGTTACGATAGGAGCAACGGTGCGTTTTTGCGACATGTACCGCTTTAGGCGCTGTTTATACTTCCGACGCCGAGCGACGCGATAGCATGCGCGTCGCTTGGTCGATGCGGCCACCAAACGCGGCGTCGCGTCGCTCGGCGTCGAAGTATAAACGGGCTGTTAGCCTAGCCAAGTCAGACAGTAACGTCCTTCTTAAGCTTCTTTATTTTAAAAGCTTTCAGACAAAATTTCCCCGATTTTATAAAAGTGGGAGAGAACCCACCTTCCTAGACTTGCACAGATAGCTGTAAACGGCCCTCTTCCGTCAAGTGGGAAGAAACACCATGGACCAGCCGATTCATCACTTCTGGGTAGAGGTAAAGAAACCCGCATGGGTATCATCCACCTAGCAGTACACCGCTTGTCATTCCACTGATCGCCAGCGATCTGCTCGAGTAGGCGACAATGCCTCGATTAGTCCCAGTACCGTGCCAAAGTAGCCCAGTGGGGGTTCTGCTGGCCAGGGACACGAAGAGCGTCATATCGCCCGTTCAGCTACCGGACCCGTCATTCTTGGTACAAACGTAAAGAAATCTTGTGTCTATGCAAAGATGCCCACGACGATCGTTGAGTATGATTTCTCTAGCAGTATAGCCAGTACATGTCGCGTAGGTGAGCAGCATTGGCAAGTGGAAGCGCGCCAGCCAATAATAATCAAACAGCGCACAGACTGAACGCATGCCAGCCCATCAGGGTACCGACTGAATACGCCCCCTCTGAACGGCATGCCCACGCAATGCGGTTTGATTGGTTTCGGCGTTCCCACCTACCAATGCTGCCCACCTAAGCGACATATACCCTGTAGCCTCGCATGGGTGGGTAAGGTGATCAATGCGACATGGAGGGTATGTTTCTTCCTTCTACTCTGCATACTCCCGGGATGAATCGTTGACGAATCCGTCTCACGAAAGAGCTGGGGTCGAATTTATCAACGATTAAACACTGGAGTAATTGGAGTAGAAGGTGGAAACATACCAACGATGTGGCATTCATCATATACCTACCCAGCCATTCGCGGGTATACCGCTAAGGGAAACATACCTAACGATCCTGTGCATACCTAGGAGGATTCCTTTTCCGTTTATCCCACCAATTATGGGTCCGGTTCCTGAACGGACGATACGATACTTCAAGTCCCTGGCCAGTACGACCCATTGGGCTACTTTGGCACGCTACTGGGACTAATCGAGACACTGTCGGCTACTCGAACAGATCGGCGGTGACCAGCGGAAGGACAATTGGCCTTAACTGTCCAGAATGGTGTTTAATATAAGGATGAAACCAAACGAAACCGATAATTTCATAGTCTTCGTCGATAGCTTATTGAACGAGCGGGCCCCAGACCCGTCAGCCAAGCGATCAGACACCGAAACAAAATGTTTATATACAAAACGCGTATTCTACATATGCGAAACGAAGACGCCGTCTTGCTCAATCGACGACGTCATCCGACGGCTTCAGCGCTCGCCTCGCTCCATCTGTTCGCGCTTCTCGAGACGCTTCGCCCAGTGACAGTCGAGGTCGTACGGTTTGTCGTCCACCTGCAACACAGCGACGATGAGCGGCCGCTATCGGAGCACTAGGAGAGCCCTTCCACACGGACCAGGTAGTACTCGCCGTTCGGCAGAGGCCGGTTGCACATCGAGCAGGCGAAGCAGCGCGGATGCCAGTGGCGGTCTAGCGCCAGGAGGCACGTGTCCACCAGCGTCTCCATACAACCTGCAGTGAACGCTAGATGTCATAGGGGCCGTTTATACTTCGACGCCAAGCGACACGACGCCACATTGATTGAGCGACGATTGGCCACTGTACGTGCCGTCGCCTCGCTTGGCGTCGGAAGTATAAACGGGCCTTAGGCGTAGTTTATAGTTCGTTCTCTGCGTCGTACGACAGCATTTGTCCTGTCAATATCGATTACACCGCGCGCACAATCGATATGTGCAGGTTACTTTTACGCGGTGTTACTTATAACTAATCCCCTACTGCCGTTCGCATTGCGTGTTTGCGGGATACTGTAGCACGCGGTTGCTGCCGTTGCGTCGCGGATCGCGTCGGCGTCCACGTGGATATTCGATCGATACGAAGTCCCCACTGAGCAACGAGAGCGGTTTGAGCATGAGCAGCTTGGATGGCCCACACCCCAGGGCTCGGATTCATCAACGCGCATACCCACGGGTATGCTGGGTAGAGGGGTGGGCATACCCTCGATGTGGACATACCTACGATTCATGATAAACCTCACCCGCCAAATCGTGCGTATATCAGTGGGTAGAGAAAACCCTCCCATCGTCGTGGGCACATCCGTAAACTCGCGACTCGTTCGCGCCCCAGTGAGATCAGCTGTTCTCGCTAGAGACCTAGTTGTACCTTACCCTTGATTCCTTTCATGAATACGAATCATACCCACTACCCATGCTGGTAGTGGGTACGATTCTCTTACGGTATCTCTACCTATACCTATTGCTTGATGAATCCAGGCCCAGAGTCCCCTCGCGAGCCTGGTTCTGTGCTCGAAGACCGAGCTCCGATGACAAGGGCTTGCGCGATACGCAGGTTTGGGGATACTGTAGCAAGCGCGCGGGAACATTCAAACGGCAGTAGGGGATTAGTTATAATTGCTAACCATCTATGCTGCCGCGCCGCGTGGCCACTGAAGTATAAACCCTGCCTTAAGGCGATTCTTAAAGTATTTGGCACCTTACCGGCACACTTTGGATTGTACTTCTGAGCGAAACAGTGCACACAGTACGCATGGCTGTCAGCGGCCTGGAAATTCCCTCAGACTGATGCTATGGTACTGTGCGGGGGTTTGCCCTGGGTTGGATCCGTCGCTGATCATCTTACCTGATAGGTCTGTTTGATGGGCCGTTTGCAGGCGGTGCAGGTGAAGTGGTCCGGATGCCAGAGGCGATTCATCGCTACCACAGCCTGAAACCACAACCGCTAGACACCCTAGAATGCAGCCCGCGGTGGGCCTATGGCCACGCTCACCCACCTCGTCGCCGATGGACGTATGGCACTGACCGCAGAGTCGTCGATCGGCCGACCTGTCCATGATGCTGCTGCTGCCTTCCGCAGAGGACAGATGAGGTAAGAGTGGCCGCTAGACACACCCCGTGAGCAACGAGGTCTGATTGTGATAAAGCGATGTTTACTGTGGAAGTGTGAAGCCATCCGATCTCGTCGCTCGCCTCGTCTACTTCTGCAGCTGCATCTCTGACCTCCTTCGATGTAGCGACGACGGGCTTCATTAGGCAGCTTTTCCAAGAACGGCCTCATACTGGCTACTAGTTCTCACATGGAGGTAGCACGTACATTGTTGCGTGGGACGGTGATTAGCCGAATATCGCGCTCGCATGGGCGGTCCGGGTATCGACGGCTTAACCAAAGAGGGTACAGGAACCCAGTAGGTATTAGGCAACCCAATTTTATAAAACAGTGTGTCTCTAAAAATGTATGCACTGTTCGAAAGCTGTTAACTTTACTCACAGTAAAGGTATCGAAGAAGTTAAAGGCTCATATGAAAGCTTAAGAAAACAGAAACTTTCAGACGTATGAGTGGTATGGGTCGCGCCATGCACTCGTCTGAAGCCTCGCATTTTACATTCGATTGATTGTTTTCGCCAGAATACCTGTTATAATTTCTCCACAAGCGGCCATATCGATTCATTTGCGCTTCTTTAATCGTTTAAAACCTAAAAATCACTACCGCATGCGAAAAATACAGGCTATCCTAAAAAATGCAGTTACTAATTCAAAGGTTCTCACATTGCTTTTAATGGAGCTTTTGAAGACGTTTGAAACTCTTATGAAAGCACAGGGTAATGAGATTTCTTTGGCGTGTAAATAGTCAAGATTGCGCCATGCTCCAGCCTGAAACCTCGCATTTCAGACTCGATTGGTTATGCACGGAATGAATGGTTGTTTAAATCTTTTTACTGGTCCTATTGACCTGTGCTACGCTTCTTTTAACGTTTAGAACTTGACAACCTGAAAGACACCTGACATGTGAGCGTCGTTAGAGCGATAGCGAGAGCGGTAAATCGTACAATCAATGAAATAACATGTCACGTGTCTTTTACGTGACTGTCAAGTTCTAGACGTAAAAAGAAGCACAACACAGGCTAAAGCGACCAAGTAGTAACCAGGGGACGGATTCATCAAAGTTACTGCAGTAACTTTAACGAAGAATTGTAAGCGAAAGCTCAGATAACGCGGCCTATCAAGCGATATGGTGAGCGATAAGCCGCGTTATCTGAGCTTTCGCTTACAATTCTCCGTTAAAGTTACTGCAGTAACCTTGATGAATCCGGCCCCAGGTTGTTACGAGCATTCATCCCAAGCACAATCAATCAAGTCCGAAATGTGAGGTTAGGCAGTGTCATGGCGCAATCTTGACTATTTACACGCCAAAGAAATCTCATTACCCTGTGCTTTCATAAGAGTTTCAAACATCTTCAAAAGTTTCATTAGCAGCAATGTCAGAACCTTTCAGATAGTGTCTGCATCTTTTAGTATACCCTGCATTTATCGCATGCCGTAGTGGGTTTTTAGGTTTTAATCCATTAAAGAAGCGCAAATCAATCGATATGGCCGCTTGTGAAGAAATTATAACAGGTATCCTGGCGAAAACAATCAATCGAATGTAAAGTGCGAGGTTTCAGACGAGTGCATGGCGCGATCCATACCACTGATACGTCTGAAAGTTTCTGTTTTCTTACGCTTTCATATGAGCCCCTAACTTCTTCAGTACCTTTACTGTGAGTAAAGTTAACAGCTTTCGAAGAGTGCATACATTTCTAGAGACACCCTGTGATTGCCGATCTCATGGTTTATTCTCATTCTGTTCTGAACAACAGAACACATTTTTTTAACGTTTTGGGGTACTGTATTCGACGAGTCGTGCCGTGGCGGAGGTATAAATACCCTGAAGAGAACTCATCTGGGTCACTTTGGCACCCAATATGGATGGAAAATGTTGCCGAAAGCTATTCCAGTGAGCCAATGGCGAACTCCCACTGCTCATGACAGAAAAAACAGAGGAATGGGCCACAATTTATGCAGAAATCATCTAGAACAGCAGCCTATTCTGAGGATTGTAGCCGAGCTTGTCCAGGTTGGGAATGCAGGCGAATTTGATCATCCCGGGAGGACCGCACAGCAGCACAGCTGAATCATCGGATGGAGCTGGGAGGTGTTCCTGGAACGAGACGTAGTGCACACACTGTAGGGATTTGGAGACGTAGATCACACATGCGCTAGGTATATATTTTAACCGATCAATAAAAAATTGAATAAGAAAGTTGTCTGTCCGTCTGCTCATGCATCCACAAAAAATTAATGGCCACCGATCGATATCGATCAGCGAAACTATTATACGACAATTGTATCCAAAATAGGTACACAAAGCCAACCGATCGATCGATACCAATCGATATTATCGATTTCTTCTTGGAATTAACAGCTTCAAAAGAGGTTGTGAACATGTCCTCGTTAATTCACGAGCATTTCAGCAAACAAACAAAATCGATAAAGCCATTAATCTCCACAGAATGTTGCTAATATACTGCTGAGGTGAACCTACAGCTATCATTCCGTCAATGCTTCCGAGCAAAATTAATAGCCGCTTCATCACAAGTCAGCTAACCGATCAATAGCGATCGATACCGAGAATTTTCCCTGGCCGCTAGGCGAGCTCTGCAAACATCAATCGAACGATCAATATTGACGTATTCTGATCGACCTTTCGGGGAGGGGGGACCTCAGCCGTCTGTCCTTCTACCTGTCCGCGTGAAATTAATGACCGCAGGCTGTTCTCCACAATAATATGTTCAGGGAGCCAACCCATCGATTAATATCGATATCGACCAAGTAATCGCTATCTAATATATCTATAGATCACTGCGAGGGCGACAATCTTAGGTTCACAGTCAATGAAATCAATCAATAATCAATATTGATCGATATTATAGATTTTTGTCCGAAGCTTACGAAGATGCGTGCACACCAAGGTCATTCGACAGGCCTTACAGCGAGTAGAGCTCTACGGAGGCTTGAGTCTTTCAATTCTTTTCGATTTCCGGAATGCCCATCCGTGCATGCGTCCGCTCAGAATTAATGGCAGACGGCGTTACACATAGGCGTTTTTTAGATGTCTTTGGGCATCAGAAGCCATCAGCTAAGTCAGTGTTAGGCACCTCTCTAGCCGCAATATCTACCATAATACAGGGGTTAATCCGACTGTCTGTCCATATGTCCGCGCAAAAATAATGGCCGTTGGGAAATCTTCATTATTAGCAAATAGTCAGAAACTGCTAAGTATCGCTCGAAGAGAGGATGACGATCGCTGGGCGGGATCAACAACAAAGAACAAAGTCTACTAATGAATCGATATTGATCAATAGTATCGATTTTCCCATGGAGATCAAGCGCATATCAAGACCGCTGTTGGATAGGCCGCCCCGCAATAAACAAACTGGATCAATGGAGCGATGAATATTGATCGTAGGCCGCAGCTGTTTGTGCATCCGCGCAAAAGTAATGGCCGCTGGTCGATGTTTGTAAGTAAAAACCGGCCAAGTAAACAAAGCTAATCGGTCAATCAATACCGATCGATACTTCGATGTTTCTCTGGAATTTACTCCCAAATGACGACTTCGAGTACGCCCTCGCTGCGAAGAAGCAGAGTCGACCGAACGATTTGCATTGATTCATTCTTAACAACCCGTGGAGTGGGCTGCAACCACCCGCCGTCGGTTCATGCGTCCGCGCAAAAGTAACGGCCGCTGGTCATAACGGCTGCTGGTTAGGAGCAAATCGATCAATGTCGACCGAGCAGAGTATGGACACCACTGGCAAGAAGGCAAGAAAACCCGGCCATTCAATCAATACCGATCAATATTATCGATTTTCCTGGAATTCCAGTACGCCCTCGTCACTGGTCGAGCTTTACAGCACTTCTAGCGAATAAATCGACCAGTTCTAATCGGCTTCTCGGGAGTGGCTGCAACTTGAGGTGGCGCCATGCACTCCACATCGATATTATCGATTTTTTGGAATTGGAGCTGGAGTGGAACCCGATCGATCGTCGGGGACCGTAGACCTATCGTTGACGAGGGGGGGGGGGGCTTTGACAGTTCTTTGCTGTAGTTTCTCGAATCTGGCCCATATATGGGTCTCTTCAGCGTACTTCTCTCTACCTTGATCATGACGTCGTCAATATGTCCAATGGAGTGCTTCCACGTCGCCGGCGGCTGATCTACGGTGTACGAGACACAGAATCTGTCGCTGTGCTTCACGGCCAGATCGTCGAGCACTGATCTGAACACACTCTGGTTGGTTTACGATTAAACTCCTTGAGGCGCTCATTTACCTGCAGAGGATATCGTTCTCCGTCCTGTTGGCGTAGAGGAGACTGATGTGGGTTCTGTCGTCCGGATTCTTCAGGATGGCGGTGATAATCTGAGAGGACACGCTTCAGAAGAGGCAGAAGAGGAGCTAGAAGAAGAGGAGTCAACCGCCAACAAACCTGCAGCATCGGCGTGATTCCGCTGCCGCCGGCGATCATCGAGATGCTCTTGAAGACGAGCTCCTTCGGCGGGGACTTCTTGTCCGGCCGCACATTGAAGATGCCGTTGCCCTTGTAGACAATTAGGCCAGCCGGTCCTCGGAAATCAATCTGGACTGCGATTTCACCCTGTCTGCTCCTATTTAGATCCCTATTCGACTAACCGTGTCGCCGATCTTCATCTCATCCAGATGTTGACTCATCTTTCCGCCATCTGGAAAGCTCGGATGCACACCGCGGAAGTACACCTGAAATCGAGGATGGTATTCATTGCGTTGGACGCGCGCGGCGGCGCGGCGCGGCTGGGCTGCATTCGGTTTTTGGTTTCATTTCGAAAAATCTACAAAACTACAAAAATTGGCTTGACTATGTGAAAGAATATCAGAAACCAGTAGTCACGCTTTGTAACGCCTATAAGGCCGCGCCACGCACTCATTTCCATGACATGCAAGCATTTACTTGCACAATGAGGTTAATCGATAAGGCTGCATAGGTCCTGTTCATACTCCACGACAATAGCGATTGCTCGGCCAGGTCAATCATACGTATCGATTTTTGTCGAGCAAAAATCGATACGTATGATCTACCTGGCCGAGCGTCGCTTCCGTCGCTGCTGTCTTGAACTATGAAGAGGCCCATGGGACGTCAGACGACGCGACGGTGACAAAACTAGCCGACATCGATAATCCGCGCGATCCGAGGTACGAAAGCAGAAGATATCGATCAGTTGCGCTGCCTAATCGATATCTTGGCGCGTCGACTGAAGTGTGGACACTGGCTCAGACATCGTTTAGGCTTGTTCCGCCGCGTGGCGCGCACCGCAGTTGCCATCTCGGACATTCGAGTTCGACGAGCCGAACAGTCTCCGCCCAACCACGCCTCCTTCAACAGAATAGCAACTGCAGTTGCAAACAGAAACTGTTGTTGCTATTCTGTTCCAACAGCAACAGTGTGTTGCTATCCTTTACCGGACAGAAGGCACGCTTGTCCTGCGACCGTTCAGCAATCAAACTGCGGCACAATAGCAACCGAACGGCAACACAGAAGCAACCAGACGTCAACACAGTAGCAACCGAGCGGCAACACAATAGCAACAGGAGCCGCCCCTCAGTTGACCGGCTTCTCCCGGATAGCAACTCGAGCTACCCGACCGCGTGGCTCGTGTTGCTACTCGGTTCGACTCGTCGAGCCCGAATGTCCGAGACAGATGTCGATTTTTCGAGCCTCTCAGAGATCTTTAACACAAGCAGTCGTTCAGGACATGCATAGCTCGCATATTCGTACGTTTGATGGGCTTCACGACAATTCATGAGAATCGAACAACTCAAGAACATCATCCTAACACACTAATACGTACAAAAACTATCGATTGGTTTTATCGATTTTTGGCGAAACTTATCGTTTGAGGTAGGAATCACGCAAATGTGTTGCCCGTTGTGTAGGGTTTACAACAAGAAACGTATGACCACTCGATATGTACGTCATTATCGATTTCTGATCGAAATTGCCCGCTTAACGTGTGAATCATTGCCCAGGAAAACGTCCAGCGAAGTATAAATGCGATACCTCCGCTGCGCGGTCCAATCGATATTGCGAGTTCTTACTATGACGCGCCGCGCGGCGAATGGAGTATAAACTGCGCCTAAAACACCTCATCTGACGAAAATTTGGTGTACTGTATTCGGCGCATCGCGTCGGGGGGGGGGGGGGGGGGAGTGTAGGAGGAGCCTTGCATCGGAACACGATATATGTAGGTCTAATATATAGATGTAGAGCTTTGTCGTAGAAATTACCTTAGCAACAAACTAAAAAAGCTGCTAAAAGGTGGAACTTAACTTGATCATCAGCTCCACATATCCCGGATCGTCGTCGCTGGATATTGGCGTGTATGGCCGTACGATGAGCTTTCCGTTGATCTAAAAGACCGAAAAATCGTCCTACGGTCCTCTTCTCAACACGGAAGAGTCTGAGCTGCGACAAAAGCGAGCGATTGCGACGAAACAGTACACAAAGCCGCATACGCCGCAACCGCCACGTGACCGCAGTCGCCTGTGGAATACTAGTCAGAAGGAACTCTCACCCTGGCGGTCAGGTACACATGCTGCCCGACGGGAAGGCCGAGGACGTGTTCCTCGGACGGGAGCCGAAATCGGAATCGCCGCGTGTCGTGACTGACCTCGATCTTCTCCGCCAACACCAGGGCGTACTTCGTCTGTTCGTCTAATAGAGTAACCGGTCTCTGAAGTGCTATTCGGCTTCAGTAGATCACTTTGCTCAGCCGCTGTGCCTGCCAATAGGCTTTAGAGCATCGTGGCGAATAGCGAACGACCAAAAGGAAGTCGACATGTTCCAATAAAAACCCACCATTATGGCGTAAATGAGCGGTCGGGCGGAGTGCGCTGTAACAGTTGAACGACAGTGAAGTGGCCGAAGGTGACAAGCCCAAAACTGGCTCGTCGACCTCCCCCAGCAACCACTCCAATGCACTCGTCGGACGTCGACGGAAATTGCTCGTCGACGGCCGCCCGCTCGCGCACTCTCGGATGCCACGGTCAAAGGTCATGCCTTGTGCATAGGGCCCTATTTCGACTTCTGAAGCCGGTACTAGCTCCTTCAAGAGAGTTTTGGTTATTCAAAGGCACCAAGTGGTGTCGAAACGCGGATAAAAAAAGACGCCACATAACATCAAGGAGACACGGTGTACACCCCGTAGACGGGTCAAACTTCGAAGAATGTGCGAGAGAAAACCGTAGGGGCTGTTCATACCTCGCGACAATAGCGACTCGTCGCCCGTGCAAAACATGCAAATCGATTAAAACCGAACGCGCGCCGCCGAAAACGTGTTCATACTCGAGTGCAGGCGCTGTCGCTCCAGTCGCTGCTGTCGCTACTGTCGCGAAGTATGAACAGGCTCATACTGTGGCATCATTTCAAAGTCAGAGGTGTACTATGCACTGATTCTAAGAAGAGATTCTTTTGCAACTTTCAGCTTTTAAAGTAATTTTTGAATCTCTTAATCTGTACCATTTTCACGTCAAACTGGGCACTTTTCACACGAAATTGGACACTTTTTACGTCAAATTTCTTTTTTTTTTCAATTTTTTCCAATTCTTTTTAGTGTTTTTCGCTAATTGCAGGTTGAATTCTGAATCTTTTCTATTCCTGTTTCTTCTGGTCAATGTTTTCGCGGCTTTATTATGATCACTGTTGGCGCATCCTTATGGACGTATAAATATGTAAATAAATAAATAAATAAATAAATAAATTGGACACTCTCCTTGGTTAGTCTAAGACCTTTGAAATCAAAGCGAACTAACGAATCAAAATGAGCTTTAGGCAGGTTAAATTACAGACTCATTAAAACGGTTAGAATAGTCTTTTTCTTTTAAGAAAAATTTGGTAGAATTTTCTTTGAGGTTTCTTTCTTAGTTCAGAAGAATCCCAACAAATGCAATAGTTTCATTTTAAAAAATTAATTAAATTTTGTTTTAAAGAGCAGCAGTCAAGTGGTGTATTGAAACACCGGATCGCGCCATGCACTCGAAAAGCAAGTCGCAATGTTTATTTGATTGAAAGTGTAAGTGCTGCAAATCGCGAAGTTTCGGACTTGGGGCGTGGCGCAATCTCTGTTTCGGCATAAAAATGGCCGCCTTCCTGCCCTTCAAAACAAGCTTTAAATCACAGTTTTTCCTCAAAAAATAAAAAAAATTTTGTAAACTTTCAAACTATGTGTTCTGTGTAGTGGGAAGTAAATTGAAACTTGAAAGAAAGTTATACTAAAATTTTCCCCGGACAAAAAATTATTCGAACATTTTTGTGTAGCCTCTAGTTTAATGTAGAAGAAGTTTATTTTGATTTGGAAGAATTCGCTTTGATTTGAAATGTCTTATGTGTCGGGTCCGTTTATACTTCGACGCCGAGCGACACGACGCCACGTATTGAGGCCACATTGATCGAGCGACGCGATCAATCAATCTGGCCACTATACATGCCATCATGTCGCTCGGCGTCGGAGGTATAAACAGGGCTTTAGACTAGCTTAGAAAAGTGCCCAATTCGACGTGGAAATGGTACCATATATTCTCTGTGCAGGTGAAGCTTCGACATTGTGGAGATTCGCGAGCAGCTTTGAAATAGACATATTACAAACATGAGGTTGAATCCTACATGGAGTTTTGAGTGCCGATTATTCTACAGTAAAAGTACAGCTCCTCCCAGAGCAGTCTTCAGATCAATCACAGCGAGTTCAATTTTTCAGAAGAATGTCATTGCATGGCACTTTTTTTCAACCTGAACGAGCGACATCTTGATCTGAAACTGTACGTGTTCGAAGTTAATTGCTGATAAAAATCTTAGCTTTTTGAGATTTACAAGATTTTCTTGTAGTTTAGAGAGAATTTTCGAAGCGCTTGGAATCAGCCACGAAATCGTAACCGAAGCCTTGGCACTTGTCACAGGAATAAAAAAAATTCTACCTCAAGAAGACAACGTTAGGAGGCGAAATTATGTCTCATAAAATTGCGAGATTAGATTACTACAGAGTAAAGACATCAACTCTTTATGCAGCGATCTTCGATACGATTAGAGAGAGAGGGAGTCGCATTCAAAATCGACGTTTTCCATGGGAATAAAAAACGTTTCTATCTGAAAGAAACAGCTTATAGAGGTGAAATTTGTCATGGAAAACCTCAAGCTTTGCTCAACACACATTTAAAAAGTTGAATTTTTCTTAAGCGATTTTCTATACGATCAGGAGAATTCGATTTTGCATCCATTCTTATCCAACAAATGATGCAGAATCGAACCCACCTTGAACATATAGAAGATGATCACAGAAAAATTCATTTTTAAAATGTGTATTGAACAAATTTCACCTCTATAAGTTGTTTCCTTCAGGTAGAAATGTTCTTTATTCCCATGAAAAACGTCGATTCCGAATGCGAGTCCCTCTCTTCAATCGTATCGAAGATCGCTGCATAAAGAACTGATCTTTTCCTGTATAATAATCTAATCTCGAAATTTTATAGGGCACAAATTTGTCTCCTTGAGGTAGAATTTTTGTTATTCCTGTGACAAATCAAGTCTTCGGTTACGATTCCGTTGTAGATTCCAAGAGCGCTTCGAAAATTCTCTCTGAACTACAAGAAAATCTTGTAAATCTCAAAAAGCTTAGATTTTTATTAGCAATTAACTTCGAAACTTTACAGAGTACAGTTTTCAAGATGTCGCTCGCTCAAGTGTCGAGCCATGAAATTCCGCTAAAATCGGCAAAGAATTGAACCCGTTCTGATTCAATCGAAAGTTGCTCCCAGAAATTCTTTATTTTTTACTGTGGAATAATCAGCACTCTTAAGTTTTTTAGGACTTATTTACGGCTTATAACATAGGTCCTTCCTGCGCGCGACTCTGAACATTGTCGAAGCGTGACATGGTAGAACAAATTATTCACCTAAGTATCAAAATGACCTAAAAAGAACTAAGAAAAAGGAGATTTTCCTAAATTTTCGGCAAAAATGCAGCCAGTAGTTCACCCTGCCCCCGTAGATTCAAACCAGTCTTCGAACAGTCGACCCCAGTTCGCAGCCAAAGAAGAGATTCGCAACATTTATTCTCTCTACTACCTCATTAACGCTAAGAGCTGTTATTACTATAATAGCCAGCTGTTCGAGCAGACCATACACGCCTTAGATCAGGCACACCGGTAAGTGTTAACAACGTAAACAGATATGAAACAAGCACGCAAGCCTCAGCGAACGCCTAGAACAGGATGCGGTTCTTCGGGTCGTAGGACAGCTTGTCGAGATTCGGAGTGCAGGCGAAGTTGATCATCGGCGGCGGACCGCACATTAGCACCGCAGAGTCCTCTGACGGGGGGTAGAGGTGCTCCTGAAGCGTCAAATGCCTCTTCCATATTCAAATAGAAACAAGGGCTAAGTAGATACCTTGATCATCGCGTCGCTGATGAACCCGGTGGAGTACTTCCAGCCGGCTGGCGGACGATCCACCGTGTACCACACCTTGAATCTGTCGCCGTGCTTCGAAGCCAAGTCGTCCAGCTCCTTTCTGAAGAAGCCCAACAAGATTTGCTTAGAGACTTTAAGGGGATCAATTTAATCTCTAGCCCACCTGCATAGAATATCCTCTTCTGACTGATTTGCGAACAGCAGGCTGATCTGAGTCCTATCGTCAGGGTGCTTTAGAATCGCCGAAATGACCTAAACAAGTGGAAGAATACAACACGGGCACTTTAGCAGGTCTGTACGCGTTGAGCACATGCAACACTGCAGTTCTAGGCGATATTGCACACTTTCAGAGTGGTCCCACCCAAGTGGGAGAACGAAAAAATCTACATGAACCGCTACAACCAAGATCACAACATACTCCATTTGATCTATTTATCAGCTTCCATTTATCATAACTTGGCTCCCCGGTGGAAAACTAAACAATTTCATTGAAACCACTCAAAAATTCTAAATATAAGAACTAAGGGCCCGTTTATAGTTTGCGACAATGGCGACTTGGTAAAGCATGCATATTGATTGATTTATTGATTTTTGCCTAGCGATCACACATAGATAATTGATCAACAAAAATTTTCGCGAGTGTCTAATTTGTTGCCTTCGCGAACTACGAACAGGAACATAGGCAACATCGTACACATCCGAAATAGTGCCCCCAATTAGGAAAAACGCTACATTCCATGCTTGAAGTTTAATTTCACATCACAACTACTATCTACACACCAAAAGTTGTACCACCAATGGCAGACCACTCAGCCTCAACGAAAACGCTCAAAATTGATCTCCATGAGATGGCTAAAGGCCTGTTCACAGTCCGCGACAGCGGCGATTGAGCGCCCGTGCAAAGAGCATATATCGATTTTCCTTTGGTGGTCACTCGAAAATAATCGATTTGCGCGTTCGGACTTAATCGGTTTGGATGTTTTGCACTGGTGACCATGTCGCTGCCGTCACAGACTATGTACTGGCATTTGTGCAATATTGTACACGTCGGAAATCGGAAATGGTCCTCCCAATTAGGAAAACTTTAAACTCCATGTTTGAAGGTTAAATTCACCTCACAACTACTATCTATACGCCAAAATATGAGCCACCGGTGGGAGACTGTTCATTTTCAAGAAACACTCGAAAGTGACCTTTATGAGATGACTAAAGGCCTGTTCACAGTCCGCGACAGCAGCGATTGAGCGCCCGTGCAAAGAATACATATCGATTTTTGTCACGCGACCTCTCGGAATTAATCGATTTGCGCCCTCTAAGTTAACCGATTTGAGTGCTTTGCCTTGTCGCCACAGACAAAGAACAGGCACTTGTGCGCTACTGTACACATCCAAGTTGGTCCTCCCAATTAGGAAAACTTTACAGCTCGTGCTTGAAGTGTACTTTTACCTAACAGCCGCTACCCACGGCTTTACCAACGGTAGAAGACTGTTCAGTTTCAACAAAAACACTTGGAAGTGACCTGTATAAGACGACTTAAGGCCTGTCCATAGTCCGCGACAGCAGTGACTGAACCAACGTGCAAAGCATACATATCGATTTCTGTCGGGCGATCACTTGGAATTAATCGATTTGGATGCTTTGCATGGATGACCAGGTCGCTGTTATCGCGGCCTATGAACACATCTTCAAAAATTCGTCTCGTCAACTAACTCCTGCTAACCAAAAATCTAAGGTACAATTTATACTTAAGCCGATGCGGGTGTGATCGCACGTGCAGAACCATCGATATCAATCAGGCGTTGGTGACAATTAATTCCTTTGGGTGTAATACAGCTGTCGAAGCATAAACCTCAACTGAGACACCAACACGCTGTCCTAGAGGGGAGGGGGAGACTGACATATTCTAGCACATCGAACCCGCAGATTTCTACCGAACAGCACACGCCACGCTGCCACCTTGGCGGCAGAAGCCACCTGGCGTCGCACGGCGTCTGCAGTGGATCTCCCGCTTCGGAAAATGCCGACTTTAAACCCATCTACTAGCCAGACCAACCTGCAACATCGGCGTGATGCCAGTTCCGCCGGCGATCATCGAAATCCTCTTGAAGACGCGTTCCTTCGGCGGAGACTTCTTGTCGGGTCGCACAGCGAACCTCCCATGGCCTTTGTAGACAGTCAGTCCTGACGGGCCACGGAAGTCAATCTACAGACGGAAAATCACCTTCGTTGACGGAAAGTATTCTATGTTACACTGACCGTATCTCCAATCTTCATCTGCTCGAGGTGCTGACTCATCTTTCCGCCATCTGGGAACTTCGGATTGACACCACGGAAGTACACCTGAAGCAATAACACCTATCACCCATGTAAAAAAAAACACCCTTAACTTCACTTTGCTGTTCCAAGTAAGCAGCGTTTACCGCAAAAGCTTTGAGCCACAATTTCTCCTTAATTTCTCCAAGTAAGCAGCGTTTACCGCAAAAGCTTTGAGCCACAATTTCTCCTTAATTTCTCCAAGTAAGCAGCGTTTACCGCAAAAGCTTTGAGCCACAATTCCTCCTTAAAAAATTGAAATTAACAAATTACTTAAATAAATGTAAATGCTTAAACAGAACTGAAATTAACATATTTAAAATTTGAACGGTAATTACTGGTAGAAAGGTTTCCAATTTTAATGTAACTGAACGTTCATTCCATGCTTTTAACGGTTATTTTTGTTTGTTTGACGACTTCGTTGGCGTTGTAGTGCACCCTCGAGTGCAGTTAAATTAATAAATTTCGGACAGAACGTGAACTTATCTGGAGAGCTGATTTTTAAATTTCAAAAAGTCACACCAGATTTTTCTTGTGCAAAAAATTATTCCATCTTTCTCGGAGAGTCTCTAGCCTACTGTGAAAAAAAAACTAGTTCCAACTTGGAGGATGTTCAGTTTGATTTCAAGACCGCCAAACTTGCTTCGAGGAGTGTCCAATCCGACGTGAAAATTTTATAATTCGCTGTGTCGGACGTGAATGATAAGCGAACTAGGTAATTTTCACGTCAAATTGGACCCTTTTAAGCTTGACACTCTTGAAATCAAACTGATCATCTTCCAAACTAGAGCGAGTTTTTTTTCACATTACACTAGACACTCTCCGAGAAAGATAGAATAACTTTTTGTCCAAGAAAAATCTAGTATGACTTTAAAAAACTTAATATCCAGATGTCCGAAAAGTGAACGTCCTGTCCGAAATTTTAAATTTTTAAGAAAAATTGTGGTTCAAAGCTTTTTCTAGAGCACAGACTGGCAGCAATCTTCTGCTGGGTCATCATAAGAACCTCGATTATCTCTCATCAAATAGTCTCAGGTTAGCATTTGAAAAACCAAGAGCCTCCTAATTCTTCGAGGCTTCTTCGCATCAAATCCAAGACTTAGCTGCCTGGAGTTTATCCGGAAAATGGCGCCAAATGCTCACCTTGATCATCAAGTCCACGTAACCCAAGTCGTCATCACTGGATATGGGCGTGTATGGACGTACAACCAGCTTGCCGTCGATCTGAAGTAGGAAGAAGTTGGTTAGCACACGGAGAAAGGTCACACGATAGCGAGCAGATTCACTTCAAAGGTTTTTGAGTCAATGGGTAGAATACGCCCTTCTGAATCGAGGACCCACCTACCTTAGCGCTCAGGTAGACATGTTGGCCAACTGGAAGACCGAGAACATGATCCTCGGACGGCAATTTGAAGCGAAACCTTCGTGTGTCGTGGCTGACCTCGATCTTCTCAACCAGTGGGAGAGCGTACTTCGTCTCCTCATCTACCAGAGTTACTGGATTCTGAAGCACGAACACTTTATGCTCTACTCCTGACTCAGGAAAGTGAATGACAGGGTTAGGAGCTGAACAATAGGAGACAGGCAGGGCCTTGCCGGGCCTGGCTGATCACTCACCCTCTGCCAGCAAAACAGGCACCTCCTCTTCTTCAAGAAAAACACTGCCGCTATCGTGGAGATCAGTAGCACCGCGCACGTGACTGCTAACGTCGTCTTGTCCAAGCCCATGTCGATGATCTGAAAGGTGAACTTTAGAACACAGGGCTCATAGGGTGGTGTTACACGCGGCAGAACGGTGGAACCCCCCAGACTCTCATCAGCTGCACACCCAACGTAAAATTCCTCAAAAAAAAAAATCACGAGCATGAAGGGCAAAGCTTCATGCTGTTGATTTTTTCTGAACAACATCTGATATTTCCGCAAGACAGACCTCGCTACGCAATGCTCGTGAAAATCCAAAAAGCAAAAGGCACAGCGTACTCCAGCACGCGGTCCTTGTACTGTATCAGCCTTTTTGGGCCTATTCATACTTCGGCGACAAAAGCGACTGGAGCGACTGGGGCGACGGACGGCGTGTGGAGTACGTAATTATTTGCACCACACTACGTCCGCCGCCCAAGTCGCTCTCGTCGCTCTTGTCGCCAAAGTATGAACAGGGCCTTAGGTTTAATTATCCAAGTTTGAAAACAGTCCTCGGCGTCATCGAGACACGGCCCAGAATCAGGACATCTATCTAGGAAGGATACAGGTATGTTGACCAGAACTCTCATCCGTCCCCTCCCTTTCTGATGAGCACAGGGGACGGATACTTCTCGGTTTGGCTTTCGTATAAGGGCCCGTGCGAAACGAAAACCAAACTATCTCTTTCTTTTTTTCCATTTATTTGCATACCTTGGTTCTGTTCTTTTCTTTTATTACTCGCTCACCGCGTGCTGTTACAAGACCAAGCTACCGATATCGATCTTCAGCGCAGCCTAATCAATATTGGCCGTTTTCATACGGCAGCTGAAAGGGCCATATCGGTCTGTCCTGTCAGACGGGCCCTTCTTGTGGTCGTATTCACGTACCATTTTCACGTCGAATTGGACGCTTTATTAACGAGGGAGATCGAACCACTGTAATAGAACCAATAACCCATGGAATTGGGAAGCTGGCGGATCTACGGAGAAACTTTAGCCAGCGAAACGCTTCGGATGTCACCTAATGGACGTCTACAACGATAACAACAGTTGCAGCGGAGAATATTCTGATCAGAACCAGCTTCTCACAGCTTCTCACACCAATCACCAATTTTGTTGAACAGTGCACTATTGCGCTGGACAAAGAGAAGACGAAATCACGAAAGAACTCACGGAACCAATCTCCCGGCTTGGAAATAATGGACAACTCTAGCCCTTATTCGAAAACTCACATTGTTATTTGCCTTGGGCCGATGCTAAAATTGTGTTTGAACGGACCATGACAGGATTCAGCTGAAGGTTTCCGTTAAGGCCCCGTTTATACTTCCGACGCCGAGCGACGTGACGACATGTAAAGTTGCCATATTGATCGATCGCGTCGCTCAATCAATATAGTCACATACGTAGCGTTGCATCCCTCGGCGTCGAAGTATAAACGGGCCTAGCGCCCAAGCAACTGGCCCTCCACTGGCATATTGGTCGTTGTAGAAGCTGAAGTCGCACTGGTGAAGTCACCGCTACTTCATTGAATGGTAAAAGATGGAGACCAACAATAGCCACCCCGGATTTGGCTTGCGCCGCGCACTCCATTTCTAGGCGATTTTCCAGTGGCATAACTTCAGCAGAAGACCGTATGAATGTCGAGTTTCGACCATCTCAAGCAACTGTGCTACTACTAAGCTTCAAAAGATGGAAGGCCTATCGTCGTCGTCGACGATCCTAACCCCGTCATGTTATCGCCCCGCCCGTTACAGGCTGCGGAGGCGACCTCACTGTAGACAGAGTGCTCCTCTCCTGCTCACGAGAGCCCCATCTCGGCTCCTTTCTCCTCTCCCCGTGCTCCTTCCCCTTCTACCTTCTCCCTCTCACTATAGCCGCTGCTAGGCTACCGCTCTCCTATATATCTATCGTACCACTTATCATATTGCCTGCGGTAATAAACGTAGTAAACCAGTTACTCTGTCTGCTCGTTCTCTTCCTCTAAAAGCCACTGAACCACCTCTTCTGGGACACTAAGTCCTAACCGCCTCTATCACCCTCTATATTTTGGTGCATCGGCCTAACAAGCCTAAGTCTCCCGTGCCAAAGTGTGACAGCTTTGGGACCTGGAGCATAAAGTCGATCGAATATAAGATCGCATTCTCTGAATCCAAGAGAATAAGTCGTCTCGTATTCATTACCTAGACGCAAACCATTCCATTACGGAATAAAATCTCCCGTACGCAGTACCTGGAGTAAAAGTCCTCTCGTATTCATTACTTAGAGGCAAATCATTCCATAGAGGAATAAAATCTCCCGTACAAAGTACCTGGAGTAACTTCTCTTAAATTCAAGAATAAAAGTAAAAGTCGCGAAAAATGGCGCTTTACTTCCACAAAACCCCTATTATGCTGAGCTCTAAAGCGCTCTTTGACTTAGTAGTCCTTTACAAAGGCTACTTATCTGTGGTGGAATACCCTACGCCAGATGAAGAAAACTATGAGAAATCTCGGTCTAGAATAGCTCTTTTGCTAAGTGCATTGAAACAGATTAGAGAAGGCAGACAAAATTTGCAAAACTTATACAACGAGGTAAGAGATGAGTATATAAATTGCAAGAACAAATCTGAGAAAAAAGATTTAATAGCAGAAATTGAGCAAATAGAGCAGGAATCTAAGGTCCACGTAGCCATTGCTGAAGCTAGTGACCTGATTTTCAAGTTAACAGCTAGGTATGATGAGTCACGAAGCGCTCGAGAAGGGATGGCCATCAAACTCGGCTACACCTCGCACAAAAATGACGAGACAAGGAATGATCTCAACTTGCAGATTGCTCATGAAGCAAATAATGAGCAACCCCATGCTAGCAATAGCAATCCTGAGCCGCATGCAAACACCATGCCAACAACTGCGCAAGTTCACACCGAGCAAAGGATGTTTCGCTCTATAAATCCTCCACAAGCATCTTTGCCTAAATTCTATGGCGAACCTGAAGAATTTGCAGAATACTGGGCAATTTTCGAGACCATGGTGCATAAAAGCGATAGGCTTGATCTTGTGGAGAAACTAATTCTTCTCAGAGAAAGCCTAGAGGGTAAGGCGAGAAGCTGTATCCAAGGGATCCAACCTTTACCAGAGAATTATAACTGGATGATCAAAACTCTCAAGGAAACTTATTGTGACTACTCCGCCAATAGATCTCAGATAGTCCATAAGCTGTTAAATATGACGCCAGCAAGTGATTTTGCCGATAGCTGTTTATCCTCATTTCAAGAAATTCAAGTTTTACTCAACCGTATGGTTTCAGCTGGTTATGATGTTCGTAATACCTGTGATCCCATGTGGTCGGAAACCATTTTAGCAAAGTTTCCGCGAGATGTTATCAAGCCAGTGTTGATACTTGGCCAAAATCAGCACAATCAAACTATAGAAAACCTTATGGGTCATCTCAAGAAAGAGATAGCGGCCAAGGCTTATGTCGAAAATAGGCTCGGTCACAAAACAAACAGCAGCATCTTTCCGCCGAAAAGAGAGCATATCAATGCGCGACCTCATAACAATGAAACTTGTTTGTTTTGTCAAAGTGATAGCCACTCGTCCTCGGCATGTAGGACATGTAGCGATAAAACCCGTCGAAAAATTCTGAGGGAGCAGAATAGATGTTGGAAATGTTTCTCAGACAACCACAACAGCTTTGAATGCCAACAGCTAGATTGTATACAGTGCGGGCAGCAGCACCACGCATCCTTATGTTCAAAATGGGGTTCCGGACCTTCAGTAAATCCTGAAAATTGGGACCATAGTCAGGAAAGTCGAAATGCCAATGCGACCTTTCCTTATAATACCAAAACGTACACGGAAGTTCAGCAATTTCCTGTGGTACAAAATGGAGACACCACGTCACAGCTGGTCCTAATGACAGCTGAAGGTAATATTTGGAACTACAGAAAAGAAACGTACCAGAAAGCGCTCTTTTTCTTCGATTCCGGAGCACAAAAAACGCTTATTGAAGAATCACTAGCCAAAGATCTCGGTCTACCCCGGGAATCCTCAGAATTTTGCACAATGTCCGGTATTGGAGGATACACGGAAAGATTCCAAAGCCACACTGTAAGTGTCAAATTGGGGACGGCATTCGGTGAGCAATTAGATCTGAAATTTCAGACAAGACCTATAATAGCTATCCAGTCTGGACTTATTTTAAAACGATTTGAAAGATCAGTGCATCATGGCGACCGAAGTACATGAGCGCCTAGTTCTATAAAATGATTCTGACGAATGCACCCCCGAATGGTTACCGTATACCGGTTAGCGATGGAGCGAAACTGTGTTAGAAAACTGTCTGCGCCCTCCTAGCTTAGAGATTGCGCGTCGGAATCCACGCTGACATTGAACTGCGTCCGCGATGGCCCCCCCGGCAAGCGGATCGCGGTGCAGTGGAAGCGGCGTCGCGTTATGCGAGGGAGGTGGGGATTCGGTTCTCCAGCATTGTGGCACACTTGCATTTCAGCTGACTATTTGAGATTTGAGCAGTTTGACGTGTACGCAATCTTGAGGCACTTTGCACATTTTTCCAACGCTCGAAGAGCGCAGAAACCAGATTCGCATTCCCTTGGCGACGAGACGTTCGCGTGTGTAATGCTAGGAGTGAAGGATTTCGCGCTCCATCGCCAATGCGCGTCTATACGGTAACCATTCGGGGGTGTGTTCGTCAAAATCGTGCTAGTGTCTAGTTCGCTATATATCAGCATGTTGGATTATAAATGTCGCCTCTTTCGGCTTGTCATTTCTCTGTTATTGTTATTTCTCGGATCATGTAACTTTACAATGAGCGTTTCCGAAGGCACCTTTCGCCAAAGTTTCGTTCCGATTCGTTGGCCCTTTGAACGATGGTCGAGCAAAAGTCCCGAGTGCGGGTTTGCTTGCTGTACGACTTCAAGCAAGGAAGAACTGCTGCAGAATCCCACCGCAACTTGTCTGAGGTATTTGGTAACGAAGTTCCATCATTATGTCAATGTCAACGATGGCTTCAACGTTTTCGAGATTTTGATGAGAGCCCTGAAGACGAAAAACATCAACGGCGTCCTGAAGCTGTGAATGGGCAGGAGTTGAAGGAAGCTGTCGAGTCGGATCCAACACGAACTACAGAGGTTCGATTGGCTCCATTCCATCATTGTCGATCGTTTGCATGCAATGCGAATGTCGAATCAGTGAGGAAAATGGGTGCCACATCAGCTCTTCGACACAAACAATGCGGCACGAGCCGCCATCGCTGGAATTCTCATCCGCAAAACTAAGAACATCGGCTTCTATGGCCTACGTTATACTCCCGCGAACGGGCGGGAATCGCGCCGAGACTCCTCATCTGGCCAATCGCCGCGCCTCGCCACGCCCGCCGTGCACCCTTGGTCCGCGGACGTTCCGCGGATGCTCCCGCGGGAGTATAACAGAGGCCTATGACTCCATCGTGACATCGACTGAAAAGTGGATCCACTACGACAATAGCACAGGAAAGCGGCAATGTCCGAGCCCCGAAGACCACGACGAAGCCTGACATTCACGGGAAAAAGTCAAGCTCTGTGCTTATTACCTTGTGCACCTCTACTTCATCATGTACGTATTAAGTTGTCGGATTATAAACGTCGTTTTTGCCCAAAAAGAAATTTCGCTACAAGAAAACAATGACCACACCTTTAAAAAAGAAGTAATCTCCGCTATTATCAATGACATGTTGCCAACGTCCTCTGTGGAACAGTAGAGGTCTGGTGCATTTTGAGGTGTTGGGTCCAGGCCAAACAGTTACGGCAGACCTCTACAAGGAACAACTGAGCCGCGTGGACCAAGCGCTGCTCAACGAGGAGTGAACACAGAAACTGTGAGAGATTCGTCCATGGCAGCGCTCGACCGCATGCCGCAAAAAATTAAGGAGTTGGGCTGGGAACTTCTGCCTCACCTGCCTTATAGCCCAGACCTACCATCTTTTCCAGTCGATGCAGCACGCCTTGGCGGAGAAAAATTCGAAAACCGTGAAAACTGAGCGACCAACTTCTTCGAGTTCTTCAAGAAAGGCATCCATTCTTTGCGAGGACGTTGGCGCCATGCCATTGATAATAATGGAGATTGCCTCTCATTCTTTTCTTGTAGCGAAATTTCTTTTTGAGCAAAAACGACATCTACAACCCTACAACCTAATACGTACACAATGAACTAGAGGTGCACAAGGAGCACTCGGCAGGAGGCGCAGTCGGCAACCTCTCAAGTCGACTTCAGTTTAGCGTCCAGATCGGCCATCTAGATTCTCTATCCGTCGGAGATGGGCAATACGTACACTTGGAAGGTCGAAATGTCGACCGGAATTCGATTTATTTAAAAAGTCCAAGAGTACGCTGATCTGAAGCGAGTCAGCAGTCAGTTCGCCTTGGATAGTGGATTTTTTAGAAGAAAATTAGCTGAGAAACTGTCCCACCAGTAGTTAAAGTCAGCCTTATCTCCCAAACCGCTATCTTTCAGGTACGACTGACTTTAAGCACTGCTGGGACAGTTCCTCACCTAATCTTCTGCTGCTAGAAAAATCCTCCGTCGAAAGCGAAATTGCTGACTCGCTTCGAATCACCTCACTCTTCAACTCACTGAACTACTGAACAAAACGAAAAATAAGGCACTTAGCACCCACCACTGGGCCCTGAGACGGTTGTGCAGGGCACATGCCAAGGGGCCAGGTGAGAAATGTCGCTCGGGAAGCGGCGCAACGACGAAAAAAAAAACTGCGGCTCGCTCACACGCGGCGCCACTCGCTGATAGCAATTAATTCGCCGTTGCCGAACTTCGACCCGCCTGGCGCGAGCGCGCGACCCGGACGCGCTATCACTGCAACAGAGATAGAAGGAGGGGCATCGATTCGCTCGGAACCCGTTACAGTCGCCAGACGAACACAGACAGAGAGCCGTAGCACGTGTTTATTCCAAGACAAGACACACACAGCCTGTGAAGAGCTGCTGCACAGCGAGCGAAGGGACACTGCTGCAGCGCACGACGGAGATAGAGGAGGAGGAGAGGAGACGCGGGTCGGCGGCACCCTGCCCGGAAAGAGGGGAGGAGGAGTGCCCGACCGAAAGGAACATTCTCCCACGGATTGCCACCTAGTAGTACACATAGAAAATCTGCTCAACGACGAGGACCACAATGTTATTTCGGAAAGAGGAACAACGATCACAACATATGAGTTTGACCCAATCAACAAGGAAGGAAGAAACCCCTCAAAACAGTCGTCGTCGAGTCGGGGAGAGAGCAGCTCGACGCGCTCCGGATCTTCACACGAGACGAAGGATTCAGCTACGACGACGGTGGGCGACGGTCGGTCATCAGCAGGCTGAGTGGCACAGGCCTGACAGCGTCCACCGAACAGATCCCACCTCGAACTGAAACAGACGTCTTAGTGCTTGCGATTGGAAGATTCGCGAAGCTCCTAGCACATAAATTAACGACTGCAAGAAAGCTTCGGACCGTTGACTTCACATTTATCGCATAAATAGCATTCTACTTAACTACAAATTCAACTGATACCAACTGCAGACAATAAAATATCGAACAGAGAATATTCTTCCGCTTCAGACCAGGATCGATCGACAAGCACATGCACAAATCTCGAGCTCTTCCCACCTTTAGCGAGGTAAATTACGCGCTCCAGCGCTAAGCGTCCATCCCGTTCGCGCTGGCAACTATGAACGGACGACTGAACAGCGGTCGCTACGAAAGGATTTTGCGGCGATCGGTCGGTTTTTATCGATTCGCATCCTTTGCACTGGCGACCAGTCGCTCCCGTCGTGGACTATGAACAGGCCCTCTTTCAGCTAGAGTTAGCCTAGAGAAGAGAGGGAGAATTCTCAACCAAAGTTCCGCATCAGATGTGTTTGTGTCTTTTCATCGTTATGGTAGGGTTCTCGGTTTCCCTTTGCTGAGGAAATGACTGGAACTCCAAGAAATGCACCATTTCGGCGTGGGTATCTTAGAGGAGGAAGTACGCTTCGGAGTTCCTTTCCTTGTTCTCCGATCCGGTTGCCATTTGGCCGAGGAGCTTGTACGTTCTTTGTTGCGTGAGCGACTTGCCTGTTGTCTCGAGAAGCTCCGGAATTCCCTGAAGGTAATTGTTTGAGGTGTTTTTTGTCGAATGTTTCCATAGATCATGTTGAACAGATTCTGCAGGCACCAATCTAAGGCAAATAACAATGTGGGAACACGTTGTTTATTTATAATCAATCCCAGATGCCAATTTTTATTCAGCTAAAGTTTCGACCTCTTCGTCTTCGTCAGATCCGCTTGGAAGCCGAAGTCAAGGGTCAACCACCCCATCCGTGCAAATTTTCAGATAACACAGATAATTCAAAAAACTCGCATGTACGGCCGCTTCGCTAGCTTTTCTTAATCATCTGTGTTATCTGAAAATATGCTTGGATGGGGTTGTTCACCTTTGACTTCGGCTTGCCGGCGGCTGAGACGAAGACGAAGAGGCCGAAACTTTAGCCGAATAGAAGTTGGCATTTTGGATTGGCTGCATAGACAACTTTCTCCCACATTGTGATTTGCTTTAGATTGGAGCATACAACATGACTTATGAAAACGTTCGGCAAAAACTATCGTCGAATAATTACCCCAGGGATTTTCAGCTCTTCGGGACAGCGAGCAACGCGCGCACGCAACGTAGAACGTGCATGCTCCTCTGCCAAATATAAGTCTACTTCTTCCTCTAGACATAAGATATCCGCGCCAAAACCGACCACATCCTGAAGTTCCTGTCGGTTCTCCAGCTCACGCCATCCTCGGCATCAGCGAGTGAACCCTACCGCAACGGTGGAAAGCGCCATAAACACACCTGATACAGAACTCCGTTTGACAACTCACCCTACCTTCTTCAAGGCAACTCTTGGTGATAAAGGGTCTCTTTATAGTCCACGATGGGAGCGACTGTCCACAGTGCAAAATATGCTAATCGATTAAAACCGACTGATCGCTGCAAAATAGGTTCTTAGTCGAGCGCTGTCCAGTAGAAATGGGATCTGACACCAACTCGGGTAATTCCAATCCATCATTTCTTCAAATCGGTTGAAAGGATGATCCGAATAGTGGCATAGTTGAAAAGCTGCGCAGCTTGAGGCGATTCAGACAAAAGTATTCTTAACAAAAAGGATTTTCTTATGATCCAAATGACTGATCGTGATCTCTGGGTCTCGCATCGGATATCCGAATCGGATAGAACACCAGATTTCTGATCAAAGTCAGTTATTTGAATTATCCGAAAATCCTATCTGGGGCCGGATTCACCAACGGCTTGCAGCAATTTAACGGAGAAAATACTGCCGAAATCTCTGATAACGCGACTTCAGGGAAACCATATCGCTTGTTGATAAGTAGCGTTATAAGGATTTCGGCAGTATTTTCTCCGTTAAATTGCTGCAAGCTGTTGATGAATCCGACCCCTGATGAAAGCAATCGTATCTGAGTCGCCCTAAGATCTGAGCTTTTCAAAAATTCCACTGTTAGCACAATCCATTTTGTGGAAAGAGGGAGAGGGAGCGAGAGCAAAGAGGGCGTGCTTTTAGGTCAAGTAGAAGAGCGCGGGGTGGGAGTTAGGAGAAAGGGCTGTCCAAACAAAGCAAAACAGCTGTTAGCCTCTGCGGACCAGTTGTCCGGGACCGTTAAAAGGACCAGTTGTCCGAAACCTTTTTGAATTCGATTTTAAGGACCCGCGCGCGCCAAGAAGCGCAGGAAAGGCGGCTAAGAAGTGTTTTTGGGGTTCAGTTCATCTGGAGGACCCCGCCGTGCGCCCGTGTCCGTTTTGCAGCCGTTCCACCGCTCGGAGTGCCACCGTTACCCCCGGAAAGCGTCACTCCTCATGCGCAGCTGCCCTACTGCTCCCGCTCCGCTTCCCTCTACTTCGCCCGTACCCCAGCCGTTTTTTTCGTGTGTTTCTCCTTTTTTCCTAATCCGATTCGGTGTTCCTGTTATTGTCATAAATTGTTCGTCTCAAACGTGTGGTTCTTGTATCTCAACCGTTATATCGGTGATACCTAAGTTCGATTTGAAGTTGCGGTCTACAACTTAATCAGGGTTTGAAATAAAATTACGGATCCGCATTATCCGAACAGGCGTCGAATCCAATGTCTACTGTCCAGTCGCCTGTTCATAGTTGCCAGCGCAAACGAGATCAGCGCCTAGCGCTGGAGCGCTCACCTTGAGATGGGAAGAGCTCGAAATTCGTTAATGTGCTCGTTTAATTCAACCTACTATCAAGCTGCTACCTTTAATCATCTTTATTTTGATAAACCGCGAGTGGTATTGTTCGCCTAGACGAGAACCATGCGTTTTTTCAAGACTCTTTCAGAATCTCGCGTTGACTAACAGAAAATCCGCACTGTTTACAGGATTTTCGCGGTTTACACCATCACGACCCTCATATACCGTTAAAATATGGGACAATTGCTTCAATCAAAGTCCAGAAAACAACTAAAATCAGCAGGAAAGTGTCCAACTTTTGAGGACTGACAAAAACACCGCCTGGTCCACCCTCAAACGAACAAAAACACCTAATACTGCCTTCCAGCCCTTGAGCAGAACCCAACTTTCTAAGTGAAGCAATGACACAGAAAAAACAAAGACCATAAATAAAAGAACAGAACGAACCCCTGGCCAGTAGTTGAAAGATTAGTGAGAAGCTCTGCTGGCGCTTCTTTCGTTGACGTATAGCAGCAGCTAGCGCTGGGCGCGACACACTGAGTCCTGGCACCGTCAGTTCCTGTTCGGCTGACGGCGGTTGTCGAACGGCGGCAGAGCGACACATCGGGCTGGACCAGAGATGGACACATGAGGTCAAACCGAATGAGTTGGGTGATGAGTGAGGAGACGAAGAAGACAAAGGAGGAGAAGGAGGAGGAGAGAAGGTCGAGGAAGAGAGGCGGTGATCGAGAGCGACAGTCACAAACATCGCCATCATACACAACATCTTGAATCGAGTGGAATTTGGACCAAAGACGGAGAAGGAGGGCGAGGGGAACGGGGAGGAGGGGGAGGAGAAGAGAAGAGGAACTAACAATCTGCTCAAGAACAATTCTGCTGAAAATCTAGAGAAAATCGTCAAAACACAGGGGTACCAATGGTCGCCAGCCGCCGCACGAGGTCAATAGTCATCGAAGTTAATCTCATCGAACTCGTCAACCATGTCATTCATCAGATCCACCCGGTAGCGGAGTAGACCTACAACGGCGAAGGCATACAGTCGTCAAAGGAAAGGCGTAAGAGCAGCAGAAGTCGACGCGCTCACCTCCGATTCCTCCGAACCCTCGCACAAACTGCGCTCCCTCTTGCGACTTGTCCGTGACAATCTCCAGCGTGGCACCGAAGTTCTGCAAGAAGGTCATCATGGTGAGTGGATCAAGCAACAATGACCAGCATGAGCAGCTGTTGTGCCCTCACCTTGTAGTTGTTCGCGAACCACTCGAGCAGCGGCATCGTCTCCACGATCTCCATATCCTGCCCAGTCTCCTTGTCCGTAAAGTGAGACTTGTCCCGCTCTTCGTCCGGCCGCAGGTTGAGGACCTTGTCTTCTGAAACGTCTCGACATTTCACGTCGTAAATAACAGATCGGTAGGGTACTTGAGAAGAAAAATGGTCAATGGGATCCTCTACCGCAGCTCTATTTCGAGTGAAAGGAATTTGTCAATAAAATAGTGAAAAGGAAGAGGTCAGCGGTTCGGTTGGCGCCAGATTCATCAACCGCTTACCTCCCTCTAAGGCCACGTTTATACTTCCGACGCCGAGCGACGCGACGGCACGTAAAGTGGCCAAATTGATCGATCGCGTCGCTCAATCAATATGCCCACTATGCGTGGCGTCGCGTCGCCCGGCGTCGAAGTATAAACGGGGTCTAACGGCGGCCGCCAAATCCCCTGATTTGACATTCATCAGCAACGGTGCTTGGCGGTATTTTCACCGGTAAGCGGTTGACGAATCTGGCCCTGGTTAGCGCAGACGCTAGTCACGCCTGAAATCGATCTGCGGTGCACACGATGACGACCGGCGCCTTCTTCCCACTGTGCTACTGGTGAAAACCCATTTCATCTTTAGTGGATTGTGGAACTTGGCTACCCTTTGCAATCCTTTCTCTTGCCCGACACACACTCAAAGCTCCTTCACAACTATTTTGCAGTTCCCGCGTATTCTGATACCTTTAGAAGCATCAGAATAATTGCCGAATCCCAAAATAATTGACTGAGACCCACTTTCTTCTCTTGAACAACCTGCACAACAGATAAACTCTTTAGACATAGTGGAAAATAAGAACGACGCCTGTCAAAACCGCCGCCAATCCATAGAAACCACCGACCTCCTGCGGAATTCTTCAGCTTGTAGCGAATGATGTCGAGGTTCTCCCAGCAGATCAGCGTCTCCACAGCGCCCATTTCCAACGCTTGCAACGTGTCCTTCACTCCGAATACGTACTTGCCGGTGTCCTAAATGCGGCCACTATGTCTAGGACTCATGAACGGTCTCAATCTCAACCCCGCCAGCTGGACTTTCTTAAGCAGCAGAAGCCCTTACCTGACTGATCTCATCAAAATACCCTCCAATCAGCTTCTTCTCCTGGATAAACTTGACATTCGCAAGGGCGTCCGCAGCCAGTTCAATCGCCTGGAACAAGGACTCAATGATGGACTTGGAATTCAGGCAAATAGCCTCAACTAGGTTGAACAAACCTGATTGAAGCCATTCTCGCCACCATACGAAATATCCACCGTCTTCACCATCTTCGCTTGAAGCCGCTGAAACAAATGACTTCAAGATGAGATTTCAAGAGAACTTCAAACACTGGGCGACAAAGTGTAATGAAAGCCATGGACATAGACCTACGCGTTTCTCTATCGATAATAAAACTTGCGGGTGTCGCCATATAGCTATAAACAACGTCTTATGCTGTTTAAACATCGCCCATGGACGGTCTCTAAGTCCGAAAGCCATCGACATCGACCATCCTCGCTGCCTACTTAATACCGATGGCTTTGATACTATTGTGACACCCGGTGATCTAACTAGGGAAGAGTTCGACCTCCGATGAAACTTCAAATTGAGACCAGGATCATCAGAACGAGCTCGGGATGCCGATTACAAATATGGGTGTCAAAATTGCAAGATGAAACTGATGAGCGAGTTATTGCCTGACGAAGTTAGGTGGCCTGAATACAGGCTGGCCGTGCGAAACAGTTGGCAGAACGATGAGTCATACGGGCTCCGTAAGAATGGAAGGCCAGCTGCGGCCTGATCCAGGTCTCAACTTGAAGTTTCATGGGAGGACGAGACCCTTCTCTAGTAAGGGTCTGTTCATACTTCGCAACAAGAGCGACTCATCGCCCGTGCAAAACATGCATATCGATTAAAACCGAGCGCGCGTCGCCGAAAAGTGTTCATACTCGAGCGCCCGCGCTGTCGCTCCAGTCGCTCCGTCGCTGCTGTCGCGAACTATGAATAAACGCGTCGCTCGATTAATGCGGCCACCATGCATGGCGTCGCGTCGCTCGGCGTCGAAGTATAAACGGACCCATAGGTGAGCAACATTTGCACTATCAATCAAAAAAATCGCTACGACCTTGCCGAGTGCATGGCGCGTCCGCTAACACAATAAATGACTTCTGCCTTTTTGTGCTTCAAAATCAGTTCCAATTCATTTTCCTTTGAAAACAAGTTTTATAAACTTTCAAACAGTACCTTCATTTATTAGGACAGCTCAATTTGAAGAAGAAGAAAAAACCAAATGAAACAATTCCACATCTTCTTTGGACGAAGAACTGCCCTAATCTTCTCGGAGAGTCTCTAGCTTAACCATAAAGACGCTCGTTTTAATGCGGAATTTCGATTCCAATCACGTCAAGCTTACTTACAATTAGAAGAGTGTCTATTTTGAATTGAAAACCGTCAAATTTTATGTGAAAATGGCACAATTCCTTCTACAGCGCCCACCTTTACCTAAAAAATCCGAAGTAAATGCAGATATTTTCGTCAAACCCTGCCAGATTGTGGGTTTTTCGGCAAATCCAGTACAAATAGGAGTAAACGGACCACGTTGGCCGACGCAATAGCTCCGCTTGCTTCTCCAATGCTTAGCCATTCTTCTGCGATAGGAATCTCCACCTAACGCACCGTCAACTAGGGACGTAGTTTCACCTAATGAGGTCGACATGGAACGAAAACTGCCCCGTTAGTAACTCTAATGGGGTCTACGGGATGTATTTAGGGGAAGAACAACAAAACCACAACGCTAACACACTTGATCGAACATATCCGACTGGCCGAGCTCCGTCTTGAAATCGGCACTTCCGGCCAAAATAAGCCCAGCGACCGTGACCTAAATGAGCGGAGAACTAAAGAGCTTTCAGAGTCTTCAAATGAAGCAGCAGCTCACCTTGTCGTTCTTAATGAACATCTCCACAGCACACTCGGCTACCTTTCGCACGTAGTTGTGTCGCTTCTCCATCCGCAGACGAGCAAATCGAAGAGCGGACTGACCTCCTCTGCCTAAACCCGTCTACTAGTTCGCATCGACGGGTAGAACTAAAAGAGATCGAGCACTCACCGTGCTTTTTCGGCAGATCCACCGTGAACTTATGCAGCACTTCTCGTGTGTTGCCTTGCAACGTGCCAAACAGCGTTCCGTTTCCGTCCATAATGATGAAGCCAAACTTGTTGTCGTCGGCGAGAAGGCCTGAGAAGGATTAGGCAAGGATTAGGGTTTCCTTGCGTGCATGTATGACGTCAATGACGATTCGCCGAAGGGAGAATATAGCCCCCAGTTTAAACGACCCACCTTGGAGAGCTTCCGTGTGGAATTTGTTGTCGCATAGGTAGAGCGACGTGTTGATCGGCTTGAACGGCTCGAAGTCGATGTTGACTTTCTTCTCTTTGCCCTCATCCGTCACAATCGTACCGCAATAGACAACCAGACCGTTCGGGGGCACTGAAATACTGAAGATAGATCACAGAGCACACCGAAGACCACAGAATGGGACCTAGCGAGTACACAGCCCGGACCTTGCCAATTAACTCGCAGACAATCGTCGGGATGGACCGCTAGACCTCAAATTATGTACTCAGGCAATCGTTGGGGTGAATTGCCGGCGAACTGACGAGATGAAGATAGCTCGCTTTCGGACGGTGCGGAGTCTCAGGGTGGCGAAGACCTGACCGCTATCACCTTGAGCCTCCGACTCCGCACCGTCCGAAAGCGAGATATCTTCATCTCGTCAGTTCGCCGGCGATCCGCCCCACCGATTGCCTGAGTGCATAATTCATTTGAGGTCTAGCGGTCCACCCCGACAATTGTCTGAGTAGTCTCCCGTGCGCATATCGCAAATTATGCCAGCTAAACTGACCAAGAAAGTGCCTCACTGAAGTCCGAACTGTGGAAACGAATACCGCTGCGAGAATCTCCATTCTTGGAACAGAATAAAAGTGCTTCATTCTCGTAGTCATTAAGTCTATCAAAATAGAGCCCCCGATAATTTACCATGGAACCGCATAGACGCGTAAAATAATACCTCCTAAATATCGGATATTCAAAAAATACTGCAGAACAAGGAATCGAACACTTAGCTCCATCTATTTTGCATTTCTTCTCGCATTTTCGATGCTTGCAAAGTGTTGCCTTGTGCGACAGTGTGATTCCATGGCAAATTTTCCGAGCCATAACTCGGTAGATTCGAGTACTTTGAAAGAATGGGACACACTTGACTTCATGTTTGCCGCTCAGAAATACGTCTCAGCAGGAGACAATTCCAACGGTAGGTCTGAACGGCAGAAGTCATGTCTGTGGACAGAAGCGCTTCAACATCAGAACTACGAAAACGCAAGCATCTCGACCGGATTAGCGCAGAGTTCCAGCCGAATGGGTGCAGGAAACACTCAAAATTAGGGGTTTGTCTGGTCCGCAGCGCCGGCGATCACTGTGGCGAACTCATGGGGAAAAGGTCAAGGGTACGAATCCGCTCGCTGTGATCCATTTGACTGATAAAGTTTAAGATTCTTGGATTCGATAGAAAATTTATTGAATTTCGTTGCTTAATTCTAACTCTTTGCAGAGTACAAAGCGTTACTCGGCCAGTTCTCTTACTCTTTCCCTCGAAATCTGCTCTTCGGGTGCAGGCCTTCGGCACATAATACACGAATAACCTCGACTTGGGAAATGGTATTGGGTATAAGGGTGTTAAGGTACACTAAGTCATGAAATTGTGAGCTTCTGCCATGGCAAGATACACGAAGAGTTGGCACTGTTACAGCTACCAATAGCACTTCTTCGAGGTCTTTTATATTTTAATTTTTAGCTCCTCAATGGCTATGGCATAAATCAGGTTCTTCTAGCTTCGGCACATAATTCACACGATTAACCTCGAAGCTATAAGAACCTGATTTATGCCATAGCCATTGAGTAGCTAAAAACAAAAAATAAAAGACCTCGAAGAAGTGCTGATGGCAGTTGCAACAGTGCTAGCCCTTCGTGTGTTTTGTCATGGCAGAAGCTCACCATTTCATGTCTTAGCGTTCCTTAACACCCTTATAGCCAATACCAATTCCCAATTCGAGATTGTTCGTGTATTATGTGCCGAAGGCCTGCACCCGAAGACGGATTTTGAGAAAAACGGTAAGAGAATTGGTCGAGTAACGCCTCATACTTTACAAAGACTTAGAATTAAGCAACAAAATCAAATAAAATTTCCATCGAATCGAAGAATCTTTAATTTATCGGCCAAATAAAATCACTGCGAGCGGATTCGAACTTGACATTTCCCCCATGAGTCCGCCACGCTGCTACCCCCGCCGACGAGGCATACCACTATCTTTCAGAGGTTACTGCAAGCAATCTAAAGTGGTCCGAAACTGTTCCTTGCAGCGAATCCCCGGTGAGACCCTCTCTAAGGTGTTAAAGAGAAGACTTTATCTTCTAATGTCGCTAAATGAGGTGCTACGCCGTGCAATATGATGCGAGCAGCACGGGAAGCAATGCCCTTTTCGAAAATGTCAATGATGAAGGCCCCAACACGAAGGAACACGGGCCAAATGTCGATGGAATGCCCCTGCTGCTCTACTCCATCATTAGCACATCGAACTCAGATAATAACATGGCACCTGAAAGGCCCTAAACCCTCGAGGCACAACGCCTACTGACCGATAGACCTCTGCTGATAAAGACACGAAGACCTGCTACTATGATGCCACGCCACATAAAAAACCATGATATGCCTTACAACCTGAAGAAAAACAGATCTCTTCGAGCAACGCACCTTTGCTGTACAGCTTCAAGCGTCCCTGTACGGAAGTGATTGCACCGAGCACGGAAAGCCGATTCACTCGTGACTTGATATTAGACGCGGTGCCGTATTCATCAGCAAGCATCTTCTGTACTCGAGCGATCTGATCGCGCGGCGGAATAATCAGCGAAATCATCGACGTGCCGTTGCTGAAAATAAGAGCATGGTTATTTGCATAAATCGACGCTATTTTGAGAATTTTTGTCCTAGGAAATGAGAGGGAATATCCAGAAGTGAGGGAACTAACAGAAAAAAGAAGAAAGGATATGTCGATCTCAAGGATAGTAGAAGAGCTAGAATTTGCACCTTGATGTCCCTCAGTGTTGATATCGCCTTGCCACCCATGACTATGACATGAACCTCTGCCTCAAGCCCAAAGCCGTGCAATTTTTGCAGAAAGTCACCTAGCCCAGATCTTCCTGCTCACAATTCAAGCCGTATGTATAACTGAACGAGAAAATACGCACCCTCTGGCAAGTTCCAAGCTCTTGATGAGCCGCTTGATCTTCCACATCTCGACATTCCGGTCCGCCGAATCCTCGACACCGGCGACTGGTGGTGGAGCCGACATGGTCCGCTTAGTTTACCAACACGTGAGGTGCTCGCCTGCAAACATCGTGAGCATGCAACGAATGAAGAAAAAAGAAAAAGAAAGCGAGCGGAAGACCGAGGAGATCAGGCGATCCCCATCACAAAGACAGATCGAGAACGGACAAGAAAATGTTACGCACGAGGCCAACAAAATGAAAATACGCGAACTTTAGAGTTTTATAGGCAGCTACAGCAGAGCCCGCTGACTACGGCTACTAACTAGCGGCTCAGTTCCTTACAAAGGAAGTCAGTGAGCTCGTCTGGAAATTCTGAACGATATGGTCATGTAGAGCATTGGACGAGGATCACAGAACTGTGTTTCGTTCTGCTAAATGCACCCGGGTGGTCCAAATGGCAAAAATGGTATCACTTCGACTCTACTCCGGGCCTCAGTTTTGCCTTATGAGCTGAAGTGAAACCATTTTTGCCACTTTTGGACCAACCAGAGGCATTTAGCAAAAAGAAGCAAGGTCCATGATCGTCGTCCGATGCCCTACAAGGGTCCGACTATGTGGGTCTCGTTCAGCATCTCCGGACCGAGATCACTGCTGACCTCCCTTGTTAGTTGAAGACGAGCCCCATTTCACAAGAAACGAAACGAGAGGCTAAAAGTGAGAAATGAGAAGCGAAACATTTCGGCAAGTCAGACAGTCTTTGACCTCCTCTAAAAATGTAACCGCTGAAGGAAGACGGATGACACACAGAAAGTTAGAGGTCGGCAGCCGTATGGTTATCAAGTCCATCGTGTAGACCACCAATGATGTGGATAAAAAAACTGCCCCTATGTCGACAATCACTCGGCCAAGCTGTTCGCAACGGTTAAGGGTATCTACGAATCCCAACAGAACCTCCGCTTCATACATTTATTCCCAGTTCTCTTCCTTCGTTGAGGAGACGGGCTCAGAAAACACATGCTCAGACATCAAAACATTCGCAGTCTGTACAGAGCTTGTCTAGCTTAGTTCGTTGAAACACGCGCAGTGCGGGGTGGGGGAGGATCCTTCTATCATAGACGATGAGTGAATCAAATTACTATTCATATCTCATCCTAGCTGTGCGTAAACACCAACAGTGACTGTGTTTCAGCTACTATTAAACTCCTGATTTCTGATTTTTTGGCGATTTTGACAAAAAAAAAAATCTGGGAAAATGGGCAAGATTTGGCTAGAAAATAGAGAATGCACATCCAGCAGGTGAACATTGCTGGTTCTACAACTTCAAACAAGATTCGGCGAAGGTGGGCTCGAGGGGAGTCACCACGTAGGGCAGCTCCATACAACGTTTTGTGTTGGACGAAATTAAAAATCTCATGCAGCACTGATGTGTTCTACCCCTGGATCATCCACTGATTACATGGTGACGCCCCCCAAGGCTATTTACGCCCAAAGATTTAAATTAAAATGAACATGGAACTGCAAGAAATGGGCGCTAGCTAGAGGCCATTTTCCTCATAAGGATACCTAAAAGTTGACAAGTCCTCTACTTGAAAATATTGGACCCTTTAGAGTGATTATTATCAGAGCTGGGCGCGTGTAGCGCAGTCAGAGGAGGCGCGACTGTCGCGTGCACCCGATACCAGGTTCCTGGTTCGAATTTCCCGCCCAGGCCAACCAAGCCTTCCGTCCCTCCGGGGTCGGTGAATTGGTACCAGACTCGTCTGGGAAGGATAGAGCGCTGACTTGTTCATCGGCTGGCCACCGCAAGTCATTGTATGGCCAAATACGCATTCATGTCGCCTCCACGACATCCCGTAGAAGTAGAATGCGCTGGCGCATCCCAGAAGGGATTGAGTAACGCCGTCCTTTATCCTTTGTTATCAGAGCTAAACCTTTACAATGTTAAGCACTCTGTTTCAGTAGGATTCAAGTAGCTCATGTAGCTAAAGCAACTACATTGAAACTACCCGTCTTCTGTCGTTGTTCGGTTTTTCCGTCTTCTGACGGAAGAAATTTTCCGGTTTTTGGGGAAACTTCGAAATTTCTGGCAATCCCTAGTATTAGTGCTCCAACGCGGACCGGGAGCAGACAACCACTCGATTCGAATGAGAGCTCACTGCTGTCTAGAACAGTTACGAACGTGAGAATTGAATGAAGCACAGCACAAAGGATGTGCTTTCTCACAGATTCTGATGCAAACCCAGCCGGGGGTCCACCTTGTACAGGCTTAAGTAATTTCAAATCTAGGGAAACTAGGAAATAGTTCGTCGGCTCTCAAGAATCTTCAACAAAACTGTTCAAACCAAGATCCCTTAGAACGCAGAACTGCCCCGTTTCTCATGTAGCTGAGCTGTCCCACGGATACAGAATTCTTCTGCCTTTGACGCCAAGAATCTTTCGAGGTGCATTTTGACCTGGTCCACATTTCCAACGAAGAAGTGCTAAAGCAAGCTAAAAAGGTGGTAGTCACTTGGCGCACACTCTCGGCAGCAAGGTGAATGAGTCGGAAGCTCCCAGTCAAAGTATTAGATTTTTGAAGCGTTCGGTTCGCGACGTATCTTCTGAGAGCTCCAGAATCGACTCAGACAGCTTTTCAGGAGTGGAATTACCATTCAGCAGGATAACTCCAGATCACACGTCGCGAATCGCACGCTTCAAAAAATCGAACATCTTGGCCGGGAGCGTCTAACTCATCCACCTTACAGCCCAGACTATGCGCCGCGTGAACAATACGTCTTTAGTTCGCTGCAGAACTTCTTGATTGCAGGACGATTTATTATTGTGAACCAGATCAAAATGCACCTTTAAGGATTCTTGGAAGACAGAAGAATTCTACAGCTGTAAACTAATACGACTTCGGCGAACACACTACCGAATGGTTACCGTATCCTTTGGGCGTCAGAAAAGCGCGTTCGTGCAACTACACGCACCCGCTACCAGTGCTTCATTAGACGAATAATTCGCCCAGCGTGCCTAGGAGTTCAGTAGACGTGCCGAACAGGTCGCCCAACGTGCCTAGAAGTTCAGTAGACGTGTCGAATACGTCGCACACCGTGCCTAAGAGTTCAGTGTCAGGCACGTGGGCACGGTGGGCGACGTGTTCGACACGTCTACTGAACTCCTAGGCACGCTGGTCGACCTCTTCGGCACGTCTACTGAACTCCTAGGCACGCTGGGCGACATATTCGTCTAATGAAGCACTGGTAGCGGATGTGTGTAATTGCACGAACGCGCTTTTCTGACGCCTAAAGGTTACGGTAACCATTCGGTAGTCTGTTCGCCGAAATCGTATTAGTCAGCTGTAAGATGAGCCTGATACCTGCTAAGCGAGCACCAGTCCTGCGTTCCAATGGATCTTTTTGATTGAAAATTGCTGAAGATGCTCCAAATGTCCACGAAACTGGTTGCCAACCGGATATTATTTAAATCTGTAGAAGCTAGACCCCTGAATGAGAGTGCACCCAGATTTTGTAGGGTTGAAAGCGACTGACAAACGAATTTTAATAAAGCGGCCAGATTTTGTTGTGGTACTTATGGGTAGCCCCTCTTAAAACGTTTTCAGGCCGTAGCATTCACGTCCTAATGAAGCATCCAAACCCCAAGCAGAAATACATGACGAAGAAATGCCTTAAAAAGCCGAAGATGAACGCCTAAGCTCTTAAAACGCATAGGTTGAACAATACCTCACTCTTACGACCAATCGTCAATTCCTCGTCGCTGAGCACTGCAAATCCTTTCAACGAATCGCTAGAGAAGTCTAGGACACAGCTGTAACGCCAGACTACCTTAATACGCACCTTGGCCACGTCAAATAAAAGAATCCGAAATCAGAAAACCCAAAAAACGACTACAGAAGCCAATGTTCCCGGTCAGCTTACAGCTCTACATGCAGTGGAAATATCTCTACAACATTCAAGGAAAGGAATTTCAGAACAAACGCAAGTAGTACAGAAAACCGCGGACAACAGTAGGCTTGAATATCCGGCAAAAACTCGCGAAAATGACCGAGGCGCACGAGGGCGTGGACAACTCGTCCGCGCCCCGGAAACGGTCAGCGGCCACGCCCACTGTTGGCTTAAGCTTCTGGGTTCTGGCGGGTGGAATTTCAGAGCGAAATCAACGTCAGGATAGGGGAACTAGCAGCCTTGCTGGAGAATTGAGTGCGGGAGAGTGGATGGGGAGCAGCGTCCCGCCTCGGGTTGAATCATCCACCGGAATGGGCGCGGGATCGATGAGAATCGATACGGCACCGGGTCATCGGTGGGAGCCGACGTTATTAGCGGCTCATTGTCGCCCGAGGAGGGTGATCCTTTGCTTTGTTGTAGATGTGCTGGCTGATGTCTGGTTTTTCCCAGCTCTTCTGTTGTTTTCTGACTTAGCCAAGCTTAGTTCGTCCAGCGATTAGTTGCCTTCTTCTTGATCTGCTCCAGAATTCCTGAAAAGTCATCTTCAGCTCCATCACTCTCATGCTTCTGCCCACTTGCCTTGTCTCATTCGAATGCTCGAAACGGGCGGGACAGCCGGCTGGGACGAGTTTTCCGCGTGCGGTGTTGTTCCGCCGATGGTACGGTAGGCGGTGTTGCCTGAAAATCACGATTACATGAGAACTGGTCCATGACTCATTCCGCCACGCGCGTGCGGCGTGAGTCAGATAGGAAGAGTGGGCCCCTGCGTCTTGTCTCCTTGCGAGCGCCCGTCATCCGCCGTCTCCTCGAACAGCAGACTCACGTGAATAGAACGTGAAGACGGTCGGAACCGTAGGGAGAGTTGGTGTCGCAACGGAGTCGACAATTTAACGAGTATTGGTTGTATTACAACTGTTTTATTGATATGTGAAAGAAAAAAGAGAATTGAAGTGATTTGGTGTGGCTTGCGCGTGGTGCGCGCTTGGTTTCTCCTAATTTTAGGCATGCAGTGACCCACTTATCACGTAAAGTTTATCTTCAACGTCAAAATAGTAATACCAATAATACCATAAGCAGGAAAATAAAAACAAAACAAATATCACCAATGTGCTAAGCTAGCGGCAAGCACGTCGAGGTAGTCCTTGCATTCTCTTATAGTAGGCGGTCGGCCTGCGCTTCTCAGAAATAGGAGGAACCTCCAGAGATCGGTGAGCGCTTCCACTTGTGGTTGTTGCTCATCAGTCCTGATGTGCCGTGGTGCAACTTCACCTTGACGAAGTTTTATGCCTAATCCTAATACTATAAGATGGTGTGCGCCATGATTTAGCAATCAGCTGGACTTGACTGACCTCACACACAACATTCGTCTCGTAGGGATGTGGTGAAATAGCGGAGTTGATTCCAAAACGCAGCTTGGATTAGCAATTTCACCCTGCTTGGTCGTTTTGTAGCATGTAACTGCAAGGTCGAAGTGCCTGTCGTACTTCCCTTGAGAGCGCAGTGACGCTGTGTTAAAACTGTGCACTAATTTCCATTCAATTGATCTCACTGTAGCCTCAACAGAGGTGTAATGGGGCTCTGAAGATCTGCAGCTACATTAATGTCCTCAATGTTTACTACAGCTGTTTATGCTGATTAGATCAATCGGTCCATTGCTTATAAGATCTATTAACTGGGCGCCTTGGTATCTCCGCTGTGGCCGCTATTTGACTATGCTCATTCCGTCTTTGAATCATCTCTACTACTGGTATTCTCGTACCCAACTTGCACACACGTGGCCTCAACGGGAGAGTTGTAGAGAGTGCGCTCATGGGTGAGAGACCTGTCGGTTAGCCAGAAGTCGAGGTACATGTTGGGTGTGAGAAGCGGCAGACGCTAAAGACACGAGCGGGATGCATGTGAGGCGCGAGAGGGTGCGAGACATGGCTGCAGAAAACCCGCGCGCCGCGTTGGCACCTTGCCCATGGACCAGTTCTCCGGCAACGATTCATTCATTCATTCATTGCTTCCGTTTCTTCTCTCTCTTTCTCGCCGTAAACCTTTGTTGACGTTTCACGATAGTCTGCAATTCCAAGCCAGTTGTTGTTTCCGCGTATTCGTTTTTCAGCGGGCAGTTTTAGCAAGCTATCTGTGAAAGCGCCTACGTGGTGGGGATATCTTGTCCACTTTTCGTGCTTACAGGCGTTTTAAGCTGAAGGTGTGCTATTCTACAAGACCTATCTCAAGCGCTCGGTCTTATGGAAAGCAGCGGCAAAGGAGTGTCTCCAGCCTGGAAGAATCCAAGAGAAAGGCTCAAGAAGCATCTGAAGAGAGGGAACAGGTACCGCGACTTGTTCTGTTTGTTACTCATGTTCCTTACCCTTATATGATGTGGAAGGCATGAGCGACTTCATATTACACATGTAGACGCTATCAGTAGTGTGCAATTATGGGTTTATCCAAAGGCACTCCGACGTTTCTGCAAGGATTGCATTTGCGTACATTCAAGTTTGGATGGGGGTCCCTCTACTGAGTGTTGTCTTCCATATGCGACCTGGAATAACCTGTTGCATTTGTAGCATTTGTTCTCCCAATCACTTATGCTCTGGTGGAACAGTTAGTTCTGCAGGGAAAGAAAGTGAAAAAAGTCATTGTCCCAAGAGTGCACTCCCTCCTCCTTATCCAGTATTTATCCTACTTTTTTCGTTCGGATTTTCCAGTCCTTCCTTGCTCCGTGGATCCAGCGATTGGGCTCATTGATGAGTATTCCTGCCCAAACGACTGATATGGACATCCTCTGCTGGCGGTAGATTCACTAGTGAACTAATGAAGTTTTACTGGGTTATGCTGCAGGAAGGGTAATCATTCGTAAAAGACGCAGGCTAACTTCAACTGATTGCAGTTCTTGCCTAATTCGATGGACGAAGATTCTCGAATGTTACTCTTCACCACTCCAGCAAACCTTCATTGGTTTTAATTGTAAAAGGGATGTAGCCTCAGGCATGAAGTGTTCGCTCACAGATTTCCAAACGGTACTGCTGGTAAGTGGCGGCTTTTATCACATAGGCGCTGCGACACATCTAATGCTGTGCCTTGCACTTCCCAGTTCGGTGAGTGATATCGTAGGGTACGTATTGCTCTTTCACCTGCAAGAAAAGTGTAGCTCTCAAAAATTTACTCGAGAGAGAACCAACACTGGGCTCTTCGGGGGGTTTTGCCGAGTTTTGAGATTGACCTTCCGGGCATCTCGCCCCCCGCGACTGCAGTCTCGGCGCAAGAGCCCTGTTTTGTTTCGCGTCTGGTGACTCGCCACACTCCGGAGTCCCTTCCCTAGCCCAATCTGCTCTCCTCCGCAACAGCGGAGGAGAGCACAGGAAACTTTTCAGACAGACTTTTCCGTCTGGAATCTAACCTACCATGTTCAGAACCGCGCTCGCGGGGGCGAGTAGCATCGAAACCGACCTACTGCTGAATTAGAGAGCACGCCATGTGTAGTCGGATGTGGAGAACGCTGGGTCAGCCCTTCCATGGTAGCAAACTTATTCGTCAGCGACCCACCTTCTTAACTCCATTCATTTTCATTGTCATCCACTTAGGAAGCCGATGACATCCATATGCTGCGACTTGTTCGCGCAGAACTAACCTTCAGCAGCTTCTCTCGAAAACACGCGATAGTAGTTGTTGCTCTCATTGTATTCTCAAAATTGGCTTAAGGGTATTGACGTGGATGAGAACTTGTAAGTTGATCTCAATCCTGGGTGACCAAATCCTGGGTGTCTATCAATCCAGTGATAGCCGCTCAGGATAAACGTCAAGAGAACAACCATAGGCCAGATTTGTCAACGATACCAACGGTATCATCGCACGGCGGATTCACCATACCGGCCTACGTAGTAAGTGATACAGAGAGACAGATAAGATAACCGATATACGGTTACCAGCCGGTAAGCGGTTGACTGACCAATCTGGCTCCAGCTGATATCCGCCGATGCCTTCAACTAATGCTTCGACGTTGGTTACGGACAAACTCAGTTATACAGTTGTAAATATCTCAGGACAGCTTTAGCTTTCAGGACTGCCCTAATTGTTGCCGTGTTTTCTTCGCTCGAAAGGGTTGCTCACTCCATGGCGATCCAAAGCCTAAAAACTATCTTAAAAACCTCTTCCTTATGATTGGTCAGGATACATCTGCGATTGTTTTTTTCAGCTCCCGATCTCTCATTGGTCCCTTCGATGCCACCGGTCAAGAAACAGGGTGTGATGTTTTCAATGTAGATGGCTTGCCCAAGGATCATTCCTCTAGAAGCAATCCCTTCAAGGTGCAGTGATTTTAGCTATCTCAGAAGTGGGCGTGTCCCTATCAGAGAGGCTTGCTCCAGCGCTTTCTACCTCATTCTCACGCTTTTTGTAATTTGTTGAAATCACGCAGGTGTTGGAATGGTTGCTTTATCCGCCCTTCTGTGTTATGTTCTCAAAGCTGGATTGCAAGGTGGTGATACTTCAGAGATCGTCTCCGGTGAAGAAGCGAAGAAAAGAAGTGCACAAGGAAAAGACATGTTGTGACGTATCCATCACATGGGACGACTCAAATGCTAACGATCCGTTCTCCAACGAAAGGTAACACCGTACTTCGTTTATGGATCTTCCCCTATCGTCCATGTTTACAGCTTGATTCAACGAGGTAGTGCCCTAAACCGCTCTCTTTCACGCTCATTTGCCGCTAGTTCCGTAGGTTTTCTGTATGTTCGTGCTACATATATGGCTGAGTGCAACTTTTGATTTCCTCAGGACCATTCCCTCAAAGAATCCTTCGCCACTGACTTCTCTGACATATTTTGCGGTGAGCCTTCCGCATCCACTGTCGAGACTGATACCTGCTCCTCTGATGTGCTTCCAACCGATCTAAGACTTGGGACAAAACTGAAGATTGTCGCAAGGAGGCCGTTCCCATGGATGCGAGACGCAACGGCTTCTGGTGCGTAGGCTCAGTGAACAAATTTGCTTCCTACATCAATCCAACATCATCTCATTCTTCTGTTGGAATTTCGAGTTTTCAATTCATATTGAACACATGTTTAGGAGTAGTCCCAGTTCGCATCACTGGCCAACAAAGACACGAGGGACTGCGGACCTTTCTCCAGCTTGTTGCGAGAGATGTAAGTGCTCTACGAACCAGTCCTCCATATTGGTTGTAGGCGCAGGGCTGCTAATCAGATCTTCCCGATGTTCCGTATAGCGATATAATTTCTGGGAAGAAATCGTGGTAAACAAGGAAACCAGAGGCCAGAAATTTAGCTAATTAGGTTGGGCCTAATATAAAGCGGTTGCAGGTCATTGAGAGAAGAATGATTATCCCTGCGCCGTTTTGTTTTAGCTGTTCTTGCAGTTCTATATTGCGACAAATTAACAGCCGGACAAGACGACTTCTATCCTAGAGAATCTGTTTCAATTTCCGGATTATTGGGTTGGCGGTCAAGTTTCGAGCAAGTTTGATTAAGTTCGAGATGACAATTATATGATAAAAAAAGAATTTTTTCTTACTCTAAAAGCCAACTAGGGATAAGGGACGGCGTTACTCAGTCCCGTTTGATGTGTACCTGGTACTCTACTTCTAGGGGATGTCGAGCAGGCGATTTGAATGCGTGTTTGCCCATACAATGACTTGCGGTAGCCAGCCGATGAACAAGCTAGCGGACGGAAAGCTTGGGCCTCAGCCCAAAAATCTGAACCAGTGGTATCGGGTGCATGCGACAGCGGGCATCTCCTTCGGCTGCGCTATACACACTGAAACAGTCAACTGCCGCATCTATAACCTCTTTAGGGCTTTGAAATTGAATCACTCTCATCTCTACTTACGTGGTTTCATCATGATGCTTTAGAATCCTTGCAAACAGCTACCTATTGACCTAACAAACTGAACAAACTTGCTTGATGGGTGCTGAAATGATACATGGGCATAAAGTAGAAACTCGGAGTCTTAGTTGTTGAGTCGCGAATTAGGTCTAACTTCATAACCTGTCGAACTCACAAAGAATTCAGCCCGCTGCTGGGCAAGTATGAAGATCTAAGGAGCCACTTTTTTCGGATCTCTAGACGATTTATTAAATGTTGAATATTAAAATTTTTTTGTGATGTGTAGTTTACTCTGGCTTACATTTTCATGGCGTTACATTGCCGTTGTTGTGCTGTTTCCTTTAATGGTTTTCTAAACTCTAAACAATGGTCTATGCCTTTAATTAAATAAAAAATTATACACGTTGTGGATTATCCAGAGTTCACGAACCATATGGATAAATGTTTAAATAATCGAAGAGAGGCCACTAGTTAAAAGTTGCGACTCCACCGACAAGACTTCGGTCGAAAAAATTTTTCGCTGAAACTTTATCTAGGGGGTTATTGGGGTGGTGATCACGAATCTGACATCCGTTTTTGAAATTGCGGCCGACTACGGTAGGTAAAGGTAACTAAGGCTGCCGAGGTCATAATCATCAATTTTGCCCAAACTTCGCCTAGGTAGGGGGTTATTTGGGATGCTGATAACGAATTTGACGTCAGTTTTTCATTTTACGCCGGAGTTTGGGCGAAAGCGAAATCGGTGACCCAGCCTGGACCACCCATGTTAACGGCATGGGTGGTCTCCGACCGAATCTTGAAAAACGTATATCAGATTCGTGATCAGCACCCCAAATAACCCCCTAGACGAAGTTTCAGCGAAAAAATTTTTTCGACCGAAGTCTTGTCGGCGGAGTCGGAACTTTTAACTAGTGCCGAAGAGTGCTGTTCGATAAGTACTACAGACATGTAAAGGAGCCAGCCACTAACTATCGTACGTGTGATAACTGATTCTGTGCATTTAATATCGCCACTTTCTACAGTTAGTCTTGCAGTTCAACTCATCGTCCGTTGCTAGCATTCCACCTGACGTGTCTCCCATGGCTTTGCTGGAATCCGCGTGCTTGTACTGGCAGTTCCCTTCTCTTCCATGGCTCTCCGTCTACCCGCGAATTGATGCGTTGGTTAATGCTGCAACAAGCGCGAGCCAATCCATGCCGACCCTTCCTAAACCGTGTCTGGAAGCGCTCGACATTCAGTGGTGGGTCTTTGCAGTGTCTTCACTCCATGCAGCGATGTTTCGTAGCGTCTGCAGGTTTGATCGGCTTGTTTCCTTACAGGACTGAATGCTTCGATCAGCTTTTTCTGTCATGGAAGAAAGGCGATCGGAGGAGCTTCTACATGTCCTGCTCATCGTTCACTGTGCTTTTCACCAAAGCCAGCTTGGACGACGCCGTAGGTGAGGTCAATCCACTGCTTGAAACTCGTCACCGGTCCAATTTATCAGTTCTTCAGAATTTTTCATTTTGCTTCCTATTAGCCAGAGCGGTTGTTTATAGGTGCGTCTAATTATAAGGCCTCACCAGGATTCTATCTCAACGGTAGGTCGGAACGGCTCAAGTGTTGTATAGAGGCAGAACCGCTTCTCCCTTGGAAGTAACAAGCTGCAGTTATCTCGACCCCAATACAACTCTGCGGAGAATTAGGGGCGACGGAAGTCGCGTGTTGGTGCCATGTTGATTCACGTGCTCCGCATCTGACGGGCGCGCGCGGGGTGAGGGCTCCTATCGCGGCTCAGCACAGTGCACAGTATACCTTTGTCCTTGGGAAAAATTTCGAATTTCGAATGATCGAATAATATTCGATTTTCAAAATTTCGAATTTCGAATGATCGAATAATATTCGATTTTCAAAAAGTCGAATTTCGAATAATCGAATTTCGAATAGTCGAATATTCGAATAATCAAATGAACACTATTATTTACTGTCGTCACCCAGTGGTTGACATTTAATTATTTTTTATTACCCACTGTGAAGGAAATGGATGGCTGCTCCATCCATTTTCTTTACGAGACCAAAGGACAATAACAGCGGTATAGTGGCAATGAAGCACGCTTTGCTTCCATAAGAATTCGCGCACCCAGAAGAGAGAAACACCTTGGGTAGGCAGAGCTAGATTGTTATAGGTCTTTCTCTATAGGTTGCTATCTTTCCTTATGTTATAGCGAAACTTCCAGGTGGTAAAAGAATGATTATCATGGGCGGAGAAATGACACAAAGGCGATCTGGTGCAGAAAGGGCGCACTGGAGCCTCATGAATGGCATTCAGTTTGTGTTCTAGCTCCGATGAAGAGAAACGGACCCGCGTTGGAATCTAATCTGACAAGACACTACGACTTGGACAGTGTTAGAGCGAAAATGGGGATGGCTCACTTTCATAGGAAACGGAGTATGACTGGCTCTTGTACTCCATAGCCATTGCTCTTCCCCTCTTCTTCAACGTCTTTACTGGCAGAAAGCAGGAGCTTTCTAGGCCCCTGAAAGTTCTACCTCCCTACCGCAGCCCCTTCGGCTCTAATAGTTCCCTTGTTGTAACTGGAGTAGAAATACAAAACGAAGATTCTCCCGTAGTACACTGAAGGTAAAAATATCTGTGTACAGGCATAATCCTAATCACTTGCGATTCACGTGAATGGCCACAGCACGCTCTACGGCCGTTTACAAGGAAGCAGGTGGGCAGCGGAGGGCCGCGCTTGCAGCGCTTACTTCGCATCAACTCACAAAGGAGGTAAATGAACTTCTCGTGGGAATCTTATAAGTGACCTATTGAGCGCTGTGGGGGATTGTCCGAGAGGCACCCCAGTGGTTTAAAACTGAATGCGGCTAAGGGACATTTTATTTAACGAATTTACCGAATTTACCTTTTTAACGCGAAAATTTTTCGTTAAAAAGTGGTCGTTAAAAATTTTCCGAAAAAATTTAACGCACACCCCTGCTGCCCATCGCTTCCCCACCACTCTCTGCTAAATCGAAGGTTTAGGGACTTGTACTCCCACGGATCTCCCTCGATAGAGAGCCTTCGGGCTCTCTTGTTAAGAGGGATCTCGGGCCGCTTGTCGTAGGGCTACGTGGCGCGTCCCCGGGTGGTGGATAGGGGAATTAAACGCGAACCAAATGCGACCGTGTACTGCCCAGAGACGCAGGTGGGATGCAGGGGATGGACTCCTTGCTCCTGCTGTGTCGGGTCGATGCGTTCCTTGTGCGTGGGAGCGGCATGTTCGTGCATAGTGTGCGCGGATGTGTCCGTGACTGTGCGGATTGTAACTGTGTCGGCTCGGCCAAAAGCTTGCACTCGGTAGACTGGGAGTCCATGTAAGGCGATTCGAGGCCGCCTCAAAAGTCTCGCTCCGTCCCTTCGGGCAGTCTGGCTGGCTGCCCGGAGTACCCCGCCCGCACGACAGAGCCTGACTAGCTACCCGTGTGTATTCAAGTCAAAAACAGCAGCACTAAAGGGCCTCATTCCCCTGACCCCGAAAGAGCCTCCATTTCTGCAGCGATGGGAAGGACGAGTACGGAGAGGCTGCTAAAATCTCAGGGCCTAACCAGGCTGCGCACATTGAGAAGGACTAGGATGACGATCTGTACTTACAACGCCCGCACGCTTGCATCGGAAGCATCCGTCGAGGACCTGATGATGCAAGCCAGGAAGATCAAGTACGACGTCATCGGACTGACCGAGACGAGAAGACACCACCCCCTACACGCCGCCTACGACTCCTGAGAAGAACTGTTCCTCGGAACATGCGACAGCAGGAGAGTAGGCGGCGTTGGTGTCCTCGTCAACACGCACTTGGCCATGAACATCGATTCGTACGAGTCTCTGACAAGCCGAATCGGACGTCTGCGACTGAAGCGATGTGGCTCCGTGCCAGCCTTGACTGTGTTCGTCGCGTATGCCCCAACATCCGACTACGACGACGAAGACGTCGAGGCCTTCTACGTGGAGCTGGAGAAGTTCTATAAGGAAGATCACACCTTCTACAAGGTGATCGTCGGCGACTTCAACGCCAAGATCGGGCCACGAAGGTCGCCGGAAGAACTTCACATCGGAACCCACGGTTTGGAGTGGAACGAGCAAGGTGAAAGGCTGTCTGAGTTTATCATGTCGACCAAGACCATCCATGGAAACTCGCAGTTCCAGAAGCCTCCCTCCCTACGATGGACCTGGGAATCCCCCGGTGGCCAGTTCCACAACGAGATCGACCACATCATCTTCAATCGCAAGTATTGCCTGACCGATGTCTCCGTTGTCCCCAAGTTCTACACGGGATCGGACCACCGCCTCCTTCGCGCGAGGTTCCGCTTTTCGCGTCAAGGAGAGAAGGCCGTGAAGTTTAAGAAGAGGAGTCCCAGAACGACCATCAACTGGGACCTCGTCTCGTCGGTGAAGAAACGTACAGCACCCGGTCCCGACAGGATCAGACCCGAACACCTGAAGAACCTACCGCCAGCGCTCATCAACACCCTCGCGCGGCTCTTCACGCGCTACCTGTCGGAGTGCAAGGTTCCCTCTCAGTGGAAGACCAGCAAGACCGTCTTGCTGTACAAGAAGGGAGACGTGCACGACATTGGCAACTATCGCCCGATCTGCCTGCTGTCCGTAGTCTACAAGCTGTTCACTCGAGTCATCCTGAATAGGATTAGTAGAACGCTGGACGAAGGACAGCCGTGCGAACAAGCAGGATTTCGGAGAGGATTCAGCACGATCGACCACATACACACCATTACGGAGCTCATCGAAGTCTCGCGAGAGTACAAGCTGCCGCTGTGCCTTACGTTCATCGACCTGAAGAAGGCATTCCGTCGAAACTGAAGCGGTCATCGACGCCCTGCTCACTCAGGGTATTCCTACTCAGTACATCAGAGTCCTTCGTGAGCTGTACAGTGGATTCACGACCAAGATCTCACCATTCTACAACGACGTGAAGAGAGGGGTTAGCAGGGTGATACCATATCCCCGAAGCTCTTCAGCGCCACCCTCGAAAAAGTCATTCGCGAACTAGAATGGGATGACATGGGAGTGAAAGTCGACGGCCGGCAGCTGCACCATCTGCGCTTCGCTGACGACATCGTGCTCATAACACCGAGCATCAGCCAGGCGGAGCGAATGCTGGCCGACTTCGATTGTATATGTGGGAACGTTGGACTGAGCTGAATCTTACGAAGACGATGTTCGTGAGGAACGGACAAGTTTCTGATGTCCCATTCTCGCTCAACGGAACGAACATCTCCGAATGCATATCCACATTTATGCATTCGGAGATGTTCGTTACATTTATCCATATGGTTCGTGAACTCTGGATAATCCACAACGTGTATAATTTTTTATTTAATTAAAGGCATAGACCATTGTTTAGAGTTTAGAAAACCATTAAAGGAAACAGCACAACAACGGCAATGTAACCCCATGAAAATGTAAGCCAGAGTAAACTACACATCACAAAAAAATTTTAATATTCAACATTTAATAAATCGTCTAGAGATCCGAAAAAAGTGGCTCCTTAGATCTTCATACTTGCCCAGCAGCGGGCTGAATTCTTTGTGAGTTCGACAGGTTATGAAGTTAGACCTAATTCGCGACTCAACAACTAAAACTCCGAGTTTCAACTTTATGCTCATGTATCATTTCAGCACCCATCAAGCAAGTTTGTTCAGTTTGTTAGGTCAATAGGTAGTTGTTTGCAAGGATTCTAAAGCATCATGATGAAACCACGTAAGTAGAGATGAGAGTGATTCAATTTCAAAGCCCTAAAGAGGTTATAGATGCGGCAGTTGACTGTTTCAGTGTGTATAGCGCAGCCGAAGGAGATGCCCGCTGTCGCATGCACCCGATACCACTGGTTCAGATTTTTGGGCTGAGGCCCAAGCTTTCCGTCCGCTAGCTTGTTCATCGGCTGGCTACCGCAAGTCATTGTATGGGCAAACACGCATTCAAATCGCCTGCTCGACATCCCCTAGAAGTAGAGTACCAGGTACACATCAAACGGGACTGAGTAACGCCGTCCCTTATCCCTAGTTGGCTTTTAGAGTAAGAAAAAATTCTTTTTTTATCATATAATTGTCATCTCGAACTTAATCAAACTTGCTCGAAACTTGACCGCCAACCCAATAATCCGGAAATTGAAACAGATTCTCTAGGATAGAAGTCGTCTTGTCCGGCTGTTAATTTGTCGCAATATAGAACTGCAAGAACAGCTAAAACAAAATGGCGCAGGGATAATCATTCTTCTCTCAATGACCTGCAACCGCTTTATATTAGGCCCAACCTAATTAGCTAAATTTCTGGCCTCTGGTTTCCTTGTTTACCACGATTTCTTCCCAGAAATTATATCGCTATACGGAACATCGGGAAGATCTGATTAGCAGCCCTGCGCCTACAACCAATATGGAGGACTGGTTCGTAGAGCACTTACATCTCTCGCAACAAGCTGGAGAAAGGTCCGCAGTCCCTCGTGTCTTTGTTGGCCAGTGATGCGAACTGGGACTACTCCTAAACATGTGTTCAATATGAATTGAAAACTCGAAATTCCAACAGAAGAATGAGATGATGTTGGATTGATGTAGGAAGCAAATTTGTTCACTGAGCCTACGCACCAGAAGCCGTTGCGTCTCGCATCCATGGGAACGGCCTCCTTGCGACAATCTTCAGTTTTGTCCCAAGTCTTAGATCGGTTGGAAGCGCATCAGAGGAGCAGGTATCAGTCTCGACAGTGGATGCGGAAGGCTCACCGCAAAATATGTCAGAGAAGTCAGTGGCGAAGGATTCTTTGAGGGAATGGTCCTGAGGAAATCAAAAGTTGCACTCAGCCATATATGTAGCACGAACATACAGAAAACCTACGGAACTAGCGGCAAATGAGCGTGAAAGAGAGCGGTTTAGGGCACTACCTCGTTGAATCAAGCTGTAAACATGGACGATAGGGGAAGATCCATAAACGAAGTACGGTGTTACCTTTCGTTGGAGAACGGATCGTTAGCATTTGAGTCGTCCCATGTGATGGATACGTCACAACATGTCTTTTCCTTGTGCACTTCTTTTCTTCGCTTCTTCACCGGAGACGATCTCTGAAGTATCACCACCTTGCAATCCAGCTTTGAGAACATAACACAGAAGGGCGGATAAAGCAACCATTCCAACACCTGCGTGATTTCAACAAATTACAAAAAGCGTGAGAATGAGGTAGAAAGCGCTGGAGCAAGCCTCTCTGATAGGGACACGCCCACTTCTGAGATAGCTAAAATCACTGCACCTTGAAGGGATTGCTTCTAGAGGAATGATCCTTGGGCAAGCCATCTACATTGAAAACATCACACCCTGTTTCTTGACCGGTGGCATCGAAGGGACCAATGAGAGATCGGGAGCTGAAAAAAACAATCGCAGATGTATCCTGACCAATCATAAGGAAGAGGTTTTTAAGATAGTTTTTAGGCTTTGGATCGCCATGGAGTGAGCAACCCTTTCGAGCGAAGAAAACACGGCAACAATTAGGGCAGTCCTGAAAGCTAAAGCTGTCCTGAGATATTTACAACTGTATAACTGAGTTTGTCCGTAACCAACGTCGAAGCATTAGTTGAAGGCATCGGCGGATATCAGCTGGAGCCAGATTGGTCAGTCAACCGCTTACCGGCTGGTAACCGTATATCGGTTATCTTATCTGTCTCTCTGTATCACTTACTACGTAGGCCGGTATGGTGAATCCGCCGTGCGATGATACCGTTGGTATCGTTGACAAATCTGGCCTATGGTTGTTCTCTTGACGTTTATCCTGAGCGGCTATCACTGGATTGATAGACACCCAGGATTTGGTCACCCAGGATTGAGATCAACTTACAAGTTCTCATCCACGTCAATACCCTTAAGCCAATTTTGAGAATACAATGAGAGCAACAACTACTATCGCGTGTTTTCGAGAGAAGCTGCTGAAGGTTAGTTCTGCGCGAACAAGTCGCAGCATATGGATGTCATCGGCTTCCTAAGTGGATGACAATGAAAATGAATGGAGTTAAGAAGGTGGGTCGCTGACGAATAAGTTTGCTACCATGGAAGGGCTGATCCAGCGTTCTCCACATCCGACTACACATGGCGTGCTCTCTAATTCAGCAGTAGGTCGGTTTCGATGCTACTCGCCCCCGCGAGCGCGGTTCTGAACATGGTAGGTTAGATTCCAGACGGAAAAGTCTGTCTGAAAAGTTTCCTGTGCTCTCCTCCGCTGTTGCGGAGGAGAGCAGATTGGGCTAGGGAAGGGACTCCGGAGTGTGGTGAGTCACCAGACGCGAAACAAAACAGGGCTCTTGCGCCGAGACTGCAGTCGCGGGGGGCGAGATGCCCGGAAGGTCAATCTCAAAACTCGCCAAAACCCCCCGAAGAGCCCAGTGTTGGTTCTCTCTCGAGTAAATTTTTGAGAGCTACACTTTTCTTGCAGGTGAAAGAGCAATATGTACCCTACGATATCACTCACCGAACTGGGAAGTGCAAGACACAGCATTAGATGTGTCGCAGCGCCTATGTGATAAAAGCCGCCACTTACCAGCAGTACCGTTTGGAAATCTGTGAGCGAACACTTCATGCCTGAGGCTACATCCCTTTTACAATTAAAACCAATGAAGGTTTGCTGGAGTGGTGAAGAGTAACATTCGAGAATCTTCGTCCATCGAATTAGGCAAGAACTGCAATCAGTTGAAGTTAGCCTGCGTCTTTTACGAATGATTACCCTTCCTGCAGCATAACCCAGTAAAACTTCATTAGTTCACTAGTGAATCTACCGCCAGCAGAGGATGTCCATATCAGTCGTTTGGGCAGGAATACTCATCAATGAGCCCAATCGCTGGATCCACGGAGCAAGGAAGGACTGGAAAATCCGAACGAAAAAAGTAGGATCAATACTGGATAAGGAGGAGGGAATGCACTCTTGGGACAATGACTTTTTTCACTTTCTTTCCCTGCAGAACTAACTGTTCCACCAGAGCATAAGTGATTGGGAGAACAAATGCTACAAATGCAACAGGTTATTCCAGGTCGCATATGGAAGACAACACTCAGTAGAGGGACCCCCATCCAAACTTGAATGTACGCAAATGCAATCCTTGCAGAAACGTCGGAGTGCCTTTGGATAAACCCATAATTGCACACTACTGATAGCGTCTACATGTGTAATATGAAGTCGCTCATGCCTTCCACATCATATAAGGGTAAGGAACATGAGTAACAAACAGAACAAGTCGCGGTACCTGTTCCCTCTCTTCAGATGCTTCTTGAGCCTTTCTCTTGGATTCTTCCAGGCTGGAGACACTCCTTTGCCGCTGCTTTCCATAAGACCGAGCGCTTGAGATAGGTCTTGTAGAATAGCACACCTTCAGCTTAAAACGCCTGTAAGCACGAAAAGTGGACAAGATATCCCCACCACGTAGGCGCTTTCACAGATAGCTTGCTAAAACTGCCCGCTGAAAAACGAATACGCGGAAACAACAACTGGCTTGGAATTGCAGACTATCGTGAAACGTCAACAAAGGTTTACGGCGAGAAAGAGAGAGAAGAAACGGAAGCAATGAATGAATGAATGAATCGTTGCCGGAGAACTGGTCCATGGGCAAGGTGCCAACGCGGCGCGCGGGTTTTCTGCAGCCATGTCTCGCACCCTCTCGCGCCTCACATGCATCCCGCTCGTGTCTTTAGCGTCTGCCGCTTCTCACACCCAACATGTACCTCGACTTCTGGCTAACCGACAGGTCTCTCACCCATGAGCGCACTCTCTACAACTCTCCCGTTGAGGCCACGTGTGTGCAAGTTGGGTACGAGAATACCAGTAGTAGAGATGATTCAAAGACGGAATGAGCATAGTCAAATAGCGGCCACAGCGGAGATACCAAGGCGCCCAGTTAATAGATCTTATAAGCAATGGACCGATTGATCTAATCAGCATAAACAGCTGTAGTAAACATTGAGGACATTAATGTAGCTGCAGATCTTCAGAGCCCCATTACACCTCTGTTGAGGCTACAGTGAGATCAATTGAATGGAAATTAGTGCACAGTTTTAACACAGCGTCACTGCGCTCTCAAGGGAAGTACGACAGGCACTTCGACCTTGCAGTTACATGCTACAAAACGACCAAGCAGGGTGAAATTGCTAATCCAAGCAGCGTTTTGGAATCACCGCTGCTATCTCACCACATCCCTACGAGACGAATGCTGTGTGTGAGGTCAGTCAAGTCCAGCTGATTGCTAAATCATAGCGCCACCATCTTATAGTATTAGGATTAGGCATAAAACTTCGTCAAGGTGAAGGGCGCAATGTGGCTCAGGGGGGGGGGGTCACCCCCTACTCAGTTGTTGTCCGCCTTAGTAAAGGATACGTGTGTGTGAAATTACATCGGAAATGGCCTACCTCAGTTCAATGTAGGGGTAGAACACACCAGTGCTGCAAAAAAATTCCGGTTTCAAAAAGCACAAACCGTTGTGTAGGGGGGTGACCCCCCCCCCCCCCCGAGCCACATTGCGCCAGGTGAAGTTGCACCACAGCACATAAGTACTGATGAGCAACAACGACAAGTGGAAGTGCTCACCAGTACTTATGTGCTCTGGAGCTGGAGTGGAGCTCTGGAGGTTCCACCAATTTCTGAGGACCGCAGGGCGGCCGCCTACTACAAGAGAATGCAAGGACCACCTCGATGTGCTTGCCGCTAGATTAGCACATTGGTGATATTTGTTTTGTTTTTATTTTCCTGCTCATGGTATTATAGGTAGTACCATTGTGACGTAGGAGATAAACTTGACGTGATAAGCGGGTCACTGCATACTTGAAATTATTAAAAACCAAGTGCATACCGCACGCAAGCCTCAGCCTAAGCGCTCGTCGGCTGTCTCGCTCCAAGGCCAATGGGCGGGAGCCAACGATTTCCAAATGCCATTCATAATCACGGCGCCTTGGATCGTTGCCAATTCCTCGTCCGGCTTTTGTCCACACGAATGGGGGTGTGTGAGGGGAACTGTGAGTGATCGGGGGTGTGCGAATAGGGGCTTCGGAGGCTAAACGGGACTGAACGCGGCCTCAGGTGGTACGGTGGTGCTCACCTAGTGCTTCGGCTCGCAACTCACGCGCAGTTTCCCGCGGAGCAGCGGCGCTTTTTTGTTTCGTGGTTTATTTTTGGCCCAAAAAGTCCTCTTTTTGCCGATTTCGCGCTCATTTCTTCTGCTAAGCGGCCCATTCGGCTTTACATCTCCATTTTTCGAATTTCAAGCTGAAGTTTCCATTTTTTCACAAAAGGATTTTAAAAAACTCGAACTGAGCACATATGTCATGTATTCTGCCTTGATCTACACTACTTGCTTCGTTTATTATCTATGGCGCACAGTTTGTGCAACGAACAATTCATAAATAAATAAAATCCACCGCTTGAAAAATCAAAAATTCCTTAGAAAACTTGGGATCGAGGTTCCTGAACACAATTTCTATTCGTTGGTTGGCTACGTCGAGAAGAAGTGATTTTTTCTCACGAAAATCAATATTAGTATGGTACTGTGGTGATCTGAAACCTCCACTTCCATCACTTGAGGGTGGTGGATCTATCCTAGTGGGGGGGGGGGGGACTTTTAGACACACCCACTGGGCGCAGTCTCCGGGTGAGAAAGTGCACAGCACTGTCCTCAAAGCGTATTCCTAGTCGGGGAGAGCTAGAAAATCAGAGCGTACATGAGCAATGTGACCCGTCCTGGCCGGAAAGTCCGGAGCCGGATGGTAAAGTATTAGGTTGGAAGCTAGGTCCTCGCCGTTTTTTCTTACATTTTATTCTAAAATTCACTGGAAATCTTCTGCATAATGTTATATACAGTTCGAAAGGGAATTATATGCTCTGTCAGAAAGTGCATTTCGCTTTTTTCACTTTAGTTTTTGTCAATTTTTAGGTCAATAAAGTAGACGGCTAAAAAATAAAGAAAAAATTACCTTCGACGACGCTCCTCTCTGCTTAGGTTTGAGATTTTTTGCACGATTCACAAGAGAATGACTCACTCTACAAGAGCGTTTGTTGTTGTTTTTCTCGTTCACTTTGATTTTCGTTAATTTTTAGGGCATTAAAATGCAGAGTCGAAAAAAAAGTTCTGATAGTACAAGACATTTTCTTTCAAATGACATGTGACACTGTGCGAAAAAATAGTTGGTAAAGGTCGCTTTTTCCAAATAACACTTGAAGAACTACTCCCCTAAAGTTAATTTCATACTACAGAAGGAAATTCAGAGATGAATTGAATGAAAGAAGAAATGGATCTATCCTAGTCCGGGGGGGGGCACATAACTAAAAAGTATTATATGTGACAAATTCACTTAAGACTTACAGAGCGGCTCCTACAGAACAACACAGGGCCTAAACAAGAAAAATTCACAAAGAAAAAACGAAAAAATTGCATTTGGCACGGTTGTAAGAAGGCAAAGTTGTGTGCCCTCCTCACCATGTTAGATCCTGGTTATAACATGTCAACCGGCGTCCAGCACGTGGCATGCTTCCATTCCGTCGCCCTTTGTCCGCCGAGACGGTTGTAAACCGCGGCGATTTTTTTTATATTTTTTTGTTTGTTCGTCCATTGTTGGTTTCTTTTAGGTTAGGTTTCTTCTTCTAGGAGCCGCTCGGTAAGATTAATTCATTTTGTTGCCTAGTTTTTAGTTATGTGGCCCCCCGGACTAGGATAGATTCGAAGAAAGCAATGTGGAGAAACGACAGAATCGTCTCCATATCGCTTTCTTCATTCCACTCACCTTTGAACTTCTTTCTGTAGGATGAAATGATCTCTGGGGGAGTAGTTCTTCAAGTGTTATTTGGACTTGTTCCAGGCTCCGAAGAAGGCGAATAAAGTGCTGTAACAATATCGGTGCACAACAATTCAACACGGAACATCTTGCCGAGATTCATGGGGTCCTTTTTCTATTTTTTAACCATTCGCTAGAAATTGACAAAAATGGAAATGGGAAAAATCGAGATACACGTTCTGACAGTGCAATTCTGTTTTGAAAGACATAAATGCACTGTCCAAAAAAATTCAACCAAAGAGTAGGAGCTGTTGGTAAAAATGGTGAAAATTTTATATCCTCTGGACACTCCAATTTAATGCCCTGAAAATTAACGAAAATCAAAACGAACGAAAACAAAACGCGGCGAATATTCTTGTAGAACAAATTATCGCCTTTCGAATGGTGAGTAACACTGTGGAAAAAATCTCAAACGTAAGCATAGAGAAGGAGCTGTCGGCGAAGGCCGTTTTTCTTCTTTGACCTTATAACGTAAAAATTGATAAAAATCAAAATGGAAAAAATGGGAAACATGCCTTCTGATAGAGTAAATCATTCTCTTTCGAACGGTTTGTAAGGCTATGCGAAATTCAGAACAGAATGTTTAAAAAAGGGCAGGACTTAGTTTCCAACCTAATAGCTCACTCTGAATTTAGCTGTCGTTGTGCAAGAGACAGGTTAAAGTCCCTCCCCCCACCCACTATGACAGATCCGTTTAGTGTGTTGTCTTTATATACAATAACGGGACAATCCTAGTGGGGGGAGGGGTGATGGCGACGATACTTCACTCTACCTGCTCGACAATGTCAGCCAGGGGCCGGATTTACCAACGACTTACGTAACCTTAACGGAGAATTGTGAGCGAAAAGCTCAGATAACGCTGCTTATCGCTCACCATATCGCTTGATAAGCCGCGTTATCTGAGCTTTTCGTTTAGAATTCTCCGTAAAAGTTACGTAAGTCGTTGACGAATCCGGCCCCTGGCTGACATTGTCGAGCAGGTAGAGTGAAGTGTCGTCGCCACCCCCCCCCCCCCCACTAGGATTGGCCCGAAGGTGGTTTGCATCGTCATTTTTTGTTTTTCTTCATTTTTGAAGCGTTTTCCGTAGACAGGATTATAAACGGCGGATATCAGGACCAGTTCACCGTAACCTTAGGCGTCGGGTGAGACGTCCTTTGTGCAATCGCAGAACAAGGCTAGGGAAGGGACTGCATGGTGTGCCATACAAGCTGCTCGTATGTAGACTGCTTTCGTCGCTCAGGGGGAGTCCGTGGCTGGGTTCTGCCCTCTTCGAACGGCGAAGCGTATGCGGCTGAAACAGTACCCAAAAACGCGTAATGTCGTGTAGACATCGAATCCTCTACTCAGCGGAAATGAAAGGTGCCACGACGCAGGAGAACCGAACCCCCACATCCCTCGCATCAAGCAAACCTTGCTTGATGCGAATCTACCTGATCTACCTACTGCACCACGACCGACTTGGCGACGGAGCTATCGCATGCGCACAAGACATCGATCGGACGTCGCAACGTGGACGCCGACGCATATCTCTAAGCTAGGAGAGTGCAGACAGCAAAAGTCTCGGCACGACCTGCACTGCGGTTACGGTGAGCCGGTCTTGATATCCGCCGTTTATAATTGTCTTTCTCGTAGTGTACCTCATATTTATCCATCTTTCGATAAAACGTTTTCTCCCCCTACTGATCGCGGAGACGTTTGCCATACGCAAAGAAAACAATGAAGACCACAAAAAATACGATTAAAAGGGAAAACATGGACAGGCAAAAACGGCAGAAAGTTGGAGAAAGGTGAAAAGAAATGAAGATTGCGCTACCAGTAGCCACTTTGCAGTGATTAGAGTGGGCGGAGCGTTGCACAGGTCCCGCTACGATGTCCTGGGACGACTCTGTCTTTGCTTCCGGAAATTCAATCGCAAGTGAGTATTCGCCGGCGTCTGTAATTACGGAGAAAGAGGTCTTGTATTTGGGCCTAACAGTGGATTTTCACATGCAATGACCGGATTCATATGTGTATATGCATAAATCTCGGCTCCAAAATCGGTGACATTCATCGCAATCACACTGACGGAATTGAATTGTTGAAATAATACTAGCTTTTTCAGCTTTAAGCACTCGTTCAAGAACAAAAATAATGTAAACAATCCATGACAAGTGAGAAATTTGAAGTTACTAGGCGTGACCGATCTCTAAGCAGGAGAGCACAGACAGCGCGATTGGCGTCTCGCAGGCGCGCCGTCTGCATTTTGCGGACTTTTGCACCAGTCAAGCCATAGAACAGCTCACCATTATCTAAAATCGCGAAAAAACAGCCAAAGGTTTGGACAAAGGTTTCAGGAATGAAACTACTGTGCACGATAAGTGTTGCGGGGAATCTCCACTTGGCCTCTACCCCCCCCCCCCCGAGTGGGAACACTGATATGATTTTTTCCAGTCTCACCGCAGTAGGTCAGCTAAAAGAGTGTGTTTCTGTTGTTCTTTCCGACGTGATACGAGTAAAATGTATGGCGCATCCCCGAGTCGTTTTCTGACGTCACTTCGTTATGGTGAACCTCGAGCTTATTTGCTCTGGTCTTTTGTCGACGTATGGAAGCTCCTCTTAGAATCCATAGCCACGGGACAACGGCCTGTCGGATTCAACTCGGTTTCTCACAAGGGACTGTCTGAACGCGTCTCCGGAACGGCAAGAACGAGTACCACAGAAAGAATCTCCATCCACCAATTAGTAGCAAAATGTTTTTTTTTTGTCGAACCCTTGAGGAAAACGAGTAGGAGGCGCCGACGTTTCTATTGGTTAAGCGTCCGCAGGGTTGAGCTTACCACAGACGCGCAAAAAGTGGGCGGCGTGCTTTGGTGGCGCAAAGGTAGGGGTGCTGCTTCATGTTATGGCGTCGGGGGTTCGATTCCCGACTCATGCCTCGTCTTTGCACTTTTTCCCTAGTATCGAATATCCGTGGGGAAGCGCTATCTGCACGTTTTTATTGATTTTTATTGAGTTTGTGGTATGATGTTCCCACTAGATATTCCTTGCTGTCACCTCGTGATGACACCAGACCGCAGCAAACTCAATAAAAGCGTTCAGGTAGCATTTCCCCATGGATGTTCGGTACTAGGGTAAAAGTGCAAAAACGAGACATAGGTCGGGATTCGAACCCGCGACGCCATAGCATGAAGCAGCACCCTTACCTTTGCGCCACCCAAGCGCGCCGCCCGCTCTTTGCGCGTCTGTGGTAAGCTCGCTTAACCAATAGAAACGTCGGCGCCTCCTACTCGTTTCCCTCCAGGATTCGGCAAAAACAAAGCATGTTTTGTCACTATCTGTAGGGTGGAGATTCTTTCTATGGTGTTCGCTCTTGCCGTTCCGGCGTACCGTTGAGACAGTTCCCTTGCCATCTTCGGTTCTCCAGCTTCCATCACCGCATGTTGCCCACTCAGTCGGTCTCGATCGGCGGCTGTTTGCTGGTATTTTTAGTGCGAGGCAGTGACGGGGCGGTGTTCGCTATCTTCAGCATTTTGACCGGTTTTTTCAGTCGATGGTGGTCGGGGTATCGCTGACGCGGGAGGAGCGTTTTGTCGTCGTGCTGCCCTGACGACGACGACGACGACGACGACTTCGCTCTTCCGCGTATGTTGCTCGAGGTTGTTAGCCGTTTGGGGGCTCCACTCGCTCCATTCTCAATTTCCCCGGCGCTTAGCGGTCGACCGGGCAGCTGCTGCCGTAGAATGTTGAGTTTTCTCGCTGTTCTTGCGCCTATAGTGCCCGTTTTTAGAAGGTGGTGTCCGTCAGGCTCGCGGGTATAAGCCATGCATTAGCTTTCTGCGTAATATCTGGAGGCGACGGTCAGCAACCATGTTCTCCACCTCATCTGAAGATCGAGGAGTTCACAAAACTTCCGCCTCTCTGGGGATTCGAACCTTACCATTAGATTCGCTGCTCTCCAGCCATGAGACAGCCACCATTACCTCATTCCAGAACATCATAGGAGATGTCTTTAATCTCATCTCAACTGCTGTAGCTGATAAATCGGTCACTGATATCCGCCCGCGATGAACCGGTTAAGCTGAAAGTTTTCGCTGGAAATGACAGCGCATTTAGAGCAGCGGTCGTGGACAGGTTTCGCAGGAATCTAACACAAGATAAGCTTTAGGTATTGATTAGTGCTGCTGCATTACGATAGGCTCATATATCGATTCGTTGCGTCGTCCAATCAATACGCAACCCTATCGTCACGTAGCACGTCATGTCGCCATGGAGGTCTAAGCAGACCCTAGGGCGTGATTTATACCTCAGCCGTCTTGCGATGCGGCGTTGTGAAAGCTAGCAATATCGATCTAGCAGCGCACACGATCGATTTTGCCAGCTTTCACAACACCGCGCCGCCGCGCGTCTGAAGTATAAACCACGCTCTAGGGTCTGTTTAGACCTCCATGGCGACACGATGCTGCCACTCAATCACTGAAGAAGACAGTAAGGAATTATTTACCTTCTGATCTCCAGTGCCTTCAGCAGCGCTAAATCCCCGTGGTTGCCCTGAGAGAACGAAGGTTCGATTTTCTGATTCGAAGGTACAAGCGACCTTTCGCCGATTTGCCGCACTCCTTGTTTCCGTATCGGCTCCACTGAACATCGATGTCAGTGCAATTCCAGTGCACATGGCTGGCTTGGGATTGGTCAATTATTTCGGCGCCACGGCCTCCTTGGAGGTCACACCTTATTTAGTCGTGACCTTGCTAATACCCACACGCAGTCATATTGTTGACCGTGTTCAGCGTTTTCTTCTGGCTTGTAATGGTGTAAAAATCGTTGCAATTAGCCTATCTGTGCGTTGAAGGGCTAATCAGCTTGTATATCCGACCGTGAGTCTGTTCGTCCATCCGCGCAAAATTAATGGCCGTTGAACTATCGATTAAACCATCGCTATTTTTAGCTACATCAGGTTAAAAACAAGTGCTATTTACTACAACTTTGCTTTGCCTGCCTGATATAAGTCGTCAATGTGGCCTACTGGGTAGGCAGGAATGCAGCACACTAATCAGGCCGCATCGAACGCGCGTGCCACCCAGAAGTGGTGTGTTTTCTACGGTCGGTGCACTGATCAGGGTGTCCAGGCTGTGTTACTGGCTGAGAATTGACCCCTGAGCCCAGCCATATCGATTAATATTGATCAGTCGACCAATCGATACTGTGTATTTTTTGCGAAACCTCTCTAGCGACCATCATATTCACGCGATAGGAACTACACGGTGAGGGGAGGAGAACACGCTCTTCTTGCAGATGGGCGGATTTATACTCCAGTCTTTGGGCGGCGCGTCGTTCCAAAAGCGACCAGTATCGATTAGACAGCGCGCAGCGTGCCCTAAGCCCCTAATCCATGATCTATCAGCTCTGCAGGGCTTACTATCGTCCATCAGCACGCCGTTGCTACTCGTTTCAAGGGTGGAATTTATCACTGTCCGCAGATATCTCGTAGAAGCGAAATGCATGGCGTATCCACCAAGAGACAGATCCTTCCAACAGTTTCTTTTTGTGAAAAATACGGATAATTCAGTGATTCCTCGCATGGAGCCGCTGTATGTGTCTGGAATTTCTGAAGGCGATCATTCGCTCACGAAGCTTTCCGACGTGGCACCGGTAAGCCAGATAGATTGTGTGGGCCAGCGCGGGATTTATACTTTAGTCGCCGGGCAGCTGCCAATATCGATCGTCTGCGCCGCCTAATCGATATTGATAGATTTCAAGCGGCCGCGCGGCGCCGCCTGATGACAAGTATAAATTCCGTCTAGGGGCCTGTTCGTAGTCCGTGTCGGAAGTGACGAGAGCGATCAGGTCGTCCGAAGGCAAGCGATCGATATGTATCCTTTGCACGAGCGAACGGTCGCTCCCGTCACGGAGGATGAACAAGCCCTAAGAACTAAATCGTCGCCTCTGACACTTCAGAAGCTCAAAGTAGCTTATGCTGCCTTCCTTACAAGTACAGGTCTCTGCCTGCTCTGTCTCTTGGTGTCGATGACTAATTCCCCGCCGGCGCAACGGGTTTCTGAACGTAAACATCGTCTCAATGTTTCAAGTTCTCCAGCGCCCTGGTGGGGTGAGGTCATTACAGTGGAGCAGCCGGCTGTTCGTTCCTTTGTGTCCGCCCAACTTTACTGTTCGGTACTGGCCATAAGGTGAGCTCCTGACTGCCTTACCTGGGGCTGTTCGCAGGCCATTCGCTAGACCTGCCCGTCATTCTGAGCTCCGAGAATCTTCCATCTGCGTCTTTCCTAGTTGGGGATTTTCCCGACAACTCCAGCCAGCTTAAGCCAGCGGTCTGACCTCCTGTGGATGCCCATATAGGGCAAAGGTCGTCGATGAACCGATGGTTACACTCGACTGCGTGAGCCACTCACAAATGCGGCACTGACGGGTTGTTTCTTGCTTTGTTCGGCGACGAGCCCCATTTCGAGGTCACAGCATCGCATGTCTTATGGTTTTCGCTGGCCTCCACGTTTGACGTCGATTTTGAGGGGATTCTATGTTTCCCGGTGACTTCTGCTGAATAACAGGGAAGAAGAGATTAAGAACGTTGAAGATTCGATAACCACAGCGGATCATCCATCGATAGATAACGAAGTTCTGTAGAAAGAAAGCATGAAAATCCTACTGGGCCACTTTGGCACGCAGCAGGGATGTACGTAGATGTTTCCTGCACCAGATCGCGAGAAAAATCGATAGCTAGCTCGAATTAACGCATGGAGCAGTAGAGAGTAGTTCGTCGAGCTCACTGCTGTTCAAATCTGGACAATGATCGATTTCTTAGGAAACCGAACGGTTAAATCAGGTCCAGGTTTCGCGAGCGTTGAGGCTGACGAGCACCCCCTGCTGCCGCTTGCGTGAGTTCGAACTGTCTACCGGTTTTCAAGACCAGGAGCTTGAAACACCTCCATGCATCGCGTGCCAAAATGACCCAATGGGACCATTACATGCATTATTTTTGGTCAGTAGATCCCATAGTGCTGCTCAAATCCTCCGCGAATCCTATTTTTTCTGGTTATTTGGAAAGAGGTCCATTTCGAGTTCCAAGCTGTTCATTTTGATTCAAAAAATGCTCGCCACAACAAGCGAGCGACATCAGCGGCAGTGATTATCGATCGATTTTATCGATCATTGTCCAAAATTGAGCGTTGGAGGTGGAAATCATGTGGGTACGTTGGCCGCTGCACAGACTGCTCAACAAGTGAACATCAGCGGCTCGAAGTTATCATCGATCGATTTTATCGATCGCTGTCCGTAATTGAATGTTTGAGGTGGGAATCGTGTAGGTGCGATGGCTGCCGCACAGATTTCGCAACATACGAGCGACATTAGCGACGGACAGCCATTATCGATCGATTCTATCGATCATTGTTCATGTTTGTTCATTTCAAGCCGGAACTTCGCTGATGGTCGCCGATGGACAGGCTTCACAGCGTATAAGAATATCGATCAGTTCCTGATAATCGATCGATTTTATCGATCTTTGTCCAAAATGGACCGTTTGAGATGGAAATCACGTGGGTATGTTGGCCGATGCACAGACTGTACAACAAGTGAACATCAGCGACCGGACAGTCATTATCGATCGATTTTATCGATCACTGTCCAAAATTAAGCGTTTGAGGTGGAAATCATGTCGGTATGTTGGCCGCGGCACAGACTGCTCAACAAGTGAACATCAGCGGCTGGAAGTTATCGATCGCTGTCCGTAATTGACCGTTTGAGGTGGGAATCGTGTAGGTGCGTTGGCTGCCGCACAGATTTCGCAACATACGAACGACATTAGCGACCGGACAGTCATTATCGATCGATTCTATCGATCATTGTCCATGTTTGTTCATTTCAAGCCGGAATTTCGCTGATGGTCGCCGATGGACAGGCTTCACAGCGTATAAGAATATCGATCAGTTCCTGATAATCGATCGATTTTATCGATCTTTGTCCAAAATGGACCGTTTGAGATGGAAATCACGTGGGTATGTTGGCCGCTGCACAGACTGCACAACAAGTGAACCTCAGCGACTGGACAGTATTATCGATCGATTTTATCGATCACTGTCCGGGACTGACCATTCGAGGTGGGAATCGTGTAGGTGCATAGGCCGCCGCACAGATTTCACAACCAGCAGACGACATTAGCGGCCGAAGAGTCATTGTCGATCGATTTTATCGATCATCGTCCATGTTTGTTCATTTTAAGTCGGAACTTCGCTGATATGATCTCCGATGGGCAGACTTCACAGCGTATATATCGACCAGTTCCTGATAATCGATCGATTTTATCGATCTTTGCCCATGTTTTTTCATTTGAGGTTGGAACTGCACGGACATGACCGCCGATGGAGAGGCTTTTCAGTAAGCAGTCTCAATCAGTTCCTGATAATCGTTCGATATTATCGATTTTTGTCCGGAGTTGACCATTTGAGACGGGAATCACTTGGATGCCTTGGTCATTTCGATAGGTTTCTCATACAGTAGTCAACCAATGTCATTGACTAACAGTTACTGAGACGAAGTCCCGCTCAGTCGTCAGACTGGCCTTTAGTCCTGCTGACTGCTGGCACAAATTCTCAAGGCAGAATTGTGGTATTTGTTTGAGAAGAATTCCGCTGTTCATCGTCAAGACAATAGTGTACGCATATTGCAGCATAACATGCGCTTTTTCAGCGAGAAATTCTCGTGGGAGTAAATTATAGAATTCCTCGGTGGTTCCCACAGTTATACAGACGCGAGCGACATCTTCAAGTTCTCCTGACTCGGCGGATTCTCCCTTAACGTCGAATCAGGTCGTTAATGTGGCCTACTTGGGAGGCGGGGACAAACCAACCAATGAGGTACAAGCGACCTCTAGGCGGCGCACCCATTAGATGCTGCCTGGCTGGTCTGATGCGTTCCCTTGTCTGTATGTAGGCCCCATTAGCGACATGTAGCGAAGCCTGTTTCGTTTGCACTTCTTTCGAGGTTCGAAAACCTTTTGAAGAGATGTTGGATGTCTGCGGCCGGAAACTGATTCAGTTTTTTCCAATCGATATCACTATGCCTCGGGCTATGGTGGATGAGATAGCATCGGCTTCTTCGCAGCCTGTGTCCCGTCTCTTGAGCCGTGTCTTCGCTAGATTTCTGCCTTCATACAGCTGATTGTTTGCCCACTCAACTGGTTTGCCCCTACAAACCTCGCTGTGGCGGCGGGCTGTGTGTGCTGTAGTGTAGACTTATCACTGCTGCTCTTCGATTGCGCCACACGGTGTTGGTGTCTCCCGAGCCTTGTTGGCCCTTCTGCTGTCCTTGCAGCTCTGCTTGGAAGTGATTCTGAGGCTCTGCCTTTGATGATCGACGTAACGGTCTTGCTGCTCGACTGATGGCTGTTCTGGCCTTTTGCTTCTCGCTTTAGCCATCTGATCAGCTACACTCTACCCGGACAGTAGCCCAGGTTCAGCTTTCTCTGCCAGTCGAGGCCAGTAAGCATTTCCTTCAATCGTCCCAAAATTCTGCCTGCCGAGAAAACCATCTTCATACATCATCGAAGAGCTTCATCACCTTGAATCACCTCAGAAGTTCTTTTCGACAAGCCAGCAGACCAACCAAGGCTTCCGCAACTATTCGACGTCTGTTCGTCAGTCGATTCTTATCAGTGGCCCCGCTGTTTTGCCCCTGTCGCTATCGCTTGCAGTTTCTCCAATCGCACTGACGACGAGGTCGCTCGCTGGCCACCATTGTCACGGCTCTTCTCTTGACGCATTCTTCTCACGTTTTTTGCCGTCTTTCCGTCTTCTTCGTGGAATTCTTGGGCGAAGGAAGGTCAATTTCACATATTCCGTGCACCTATTCCAGGAATCGTCGGATCGCATCTCAAACGACGAAGCCGACTCGACAAAGAACATGGGCTATTCGGAGGTGAGTAGTGCCTTCCGGCGCTGAATTTATTTAATCCCGTTAAATGATGTGATGTGGCGCAATGCTCCAGGTGATACCAAGCGCTTAATCCTCATGGTTCGTTTCCGCACCGAATCAACATTTAAATGGCAGTGAGCGGCCATTAAAGTCAGCTTTGGCGATTCAAACTTAGAGCAAAAGGTTATCAATCCGTCTGTGCGTCCGCTCGAATGAACATAGTGTTGGAGTGTGGATGGCGTAATCTCTTCTTATAATACAGAGGATTTTTTGCTTTTTTGCACTTCAAAATATGCCTAAACACATTCCTGTAGCTGAGAGAGAGAGCACGAATCCCTTTGAGCATTTAGAAAGTGCAATAATTTCCTCGACATCCTAGTCGCTTAAAACATTTGATGAAAGTCCAAGTAGTTTTTTAATCGAAGATTCAGTTTGACTTCGTTTTTTAATCGAAAATTCAGTTTGACTTCTTTAAAACGTGCCCATTACGGGTTGGATTCGGAGGCGTTCACCCTGATTTATCCGTCCGTGCTTCTGCATATGCGTCCGTTTGCGTCATTCTGCAATCGATAATAGCGATATTTCCGGCTTCTGACGGAGATTATGCTTCAGTCGCCGGTCGGTTCAATCTGGCAGAAACTACCAATATCGATCGATAAGGTGGCGCGACCGATCAATAGCGATAGTTTGCGTAACGTCGCGTCGACCGGCGACTGAAGTATAAACTCTTCCAAAAACCGGAAGTATTGTAGTTATCGATCTTATACGGACACAAGTGCTGCCAGATTGAACCGACCGGCGACTAAAGCATAATCTCCGCCAGAAACCAGAAATATCGCTATTATCGATTGCAGACTGTCACAGTACGGACGCATATACAGACGCACGGACGGATGAGTCAGGGTGGACGCCTCCGAATCAAACGCGTAATGGGCACGTTTTAAAGAAGTCAAACTGAATCTTCGATTAAAAAACTACTTGGACTTTCATCAAATGTTTTAATCGACTAGGATGTCGAAGAAATTATTGCACTATCTAAATACTCAAAGAAATTCGTGCTCTCTCAACTACAGGAATGTGTTTGGGCATATCTTGAAGTGCAAAAAAAAGCGAAAAAATCCTCTGTATTATACGAAGAGATTACGCCATGCACACTCCATCACTATATTCATTCGAGCGGACGCACGGACGGATTAATTAAAGTGCACATATTTGAATTAAACACATAGTGGGCACGTTTCCACGAAGTCAAACTTCGGTTAAAGATTTACTATGACTTTCATTAAAATTTTATTGAGCGGCTAAAATGCCCACAAAACTAAACTACACCCTTCGAATGGTTAAAAATTCTTTTTAGTATGCTGTGACGTATTTTGCGGTGCAGAAAAACAAAAAATCCTGCATCTGAGAGATTTGGCGCCGTACATAGAAAAGTACGCCGCGATTTGAATTTGATTGTTAGATTAAATTAAAATATTATATAAATAAATAAAAAGTAATAAAAATACAAAAATAGAACAAATCTGCAGCCGAGACAATCACAAATAAACAACCACATTTCTCCACTGCACAACTCCACATGGACATCATTTACGCTATCAATAGGTCAGACATAGCGTCGTGCTGGATAAGTGCATGGCGCAGTCCAATCATGTAACACATTGGAAAAATTCCGCACTACATCATTCGTTTGAAAATAAGTGTGAACGCTTCTGTAGCTAAAGGAATAATTTAAATGAATAAATAAATGTAATTTAATTTGTTATAAATATATTTTATATATATATAATTTTTTTATAAATTTAAATTAATTTAATTTAAAAAATAATCTTTTATATGTGCAATGAGACTGCGTGATCATACCTGGATAACGTTTCTAGGCGATGAATAAATTTTCATCGACATAAAAGTTTTTATTTATTTGTAATTTATTCAATTTATTTATTTATTTGCTTAATTTTATTATTTATTAATTTATTTCATTTTATTTATAAATTTTTAAGTAGAAAAATAGTTTTGACTTTTCGATTTATTTTCGTTCAATTTATTTGCTCATTTTTCGATTTGAGAAATTTTTCATTTTCGCTTTTCTTTTCTAAACCTGTTCTGTTTATTTTGAAAGACGCCATAGAAATGTTCCACCCGGAATACGCCATGCATTCGACATTTTTTCAAAGGTGTAGAGGTTCCTGGCGGAATTAGGCTTTTAAGTGGCTGTGAAATGCGGAGTTTTTGGCTAAATTATTCACTTTAAGGTTGTTTTCTCTGAAAATAGCCTCCAAGGTTTGCGCCACGCCTACGTCTTCGGGTCAGAATCGCTGAAGTATTTGTCCATGCAACTCGACCTGAAGGCGATGGTCAATTTCTAACCATAAGACGGTGTACTCTGTCCGGTCTTATCATCGTTTCTATGTATTTATTTATTTACTTATTTATTTATTTATCAAATCAATCCCATCAATCAATGACAACTTGAGAGAGGAGTAATCATTCTTCGTAGCTTAGTGACTGTTCACAATTCGCGGCAGCAGGAGCAGCGTCGCCCGAGAAAATCATACATATCGATTTGTAGCGGTCTATTGATTGGTAAAAATCGATATGTTTGTTGGCTCGGGTGTGTAGGCGCTGTGTTGCCCGTGACAGACTATACACAGGCCATTAGACAACGGATAAAAGTCCACATTCTTTAACTGCTTTGGAATAAGCCATACATTCCACTTCTGCATGGATTTCAGATAGTGTCCCGTCAACGAGCGTATTTCCGCAGCAGAGAGCCGGCAAAGATCGAACATCGTCGACTGCAGCTGCAGACGTTGAAGAAGTTCATCACCGAGAATAAGGACGAGCTTTGCGATGCCGTTCATCAAGATCTTCGACGGGTAAGCGTGACATTAGTCAGAGGTTGCAGTGACGACACATGGCGTCTGCAGTTCTTCTACGGAAAAAGCACAAGTTTTTCGAAAAAAAAAATGCCTTCATAGTTGCCGGATTTCAGCCACCGCAAGCCACGTTCATCTTCGAGGTCGCGAGTGCTATTCAGGAGATCGACTACATGCTCGACAATCTGTCTGCATGGACGAAGCCGACGTCGGTCAGTGCCCAGGATTGATTTGTTTTATGGGGTACGGTAGTTGGAAAAGTCTGCATCATCGAAAACGTGAATAAATAGAGCGGCAATACCGACTGAGTACTGAAAGCAGTATTGTCGGTACTATCGGGGAAGTCTGAGTGGGCGTGGACGAGGCGTGCGATTGGCTGATGTCCCGCTGCATTCGCCCCTTGTACACGCCCAGGTAGACTCAGTGCATCTGGGTGAGACTCAAGTATAAACTGAGCTAAATGCCTATTGAGCTGTTTTTTTTTTGTGTGGAAACATTTTTAATATCAATAATTTATAGTAAAATGTGCCTAAAAAGAGTTGTAAAGTATGAATGATTTCTCTTCTTTGTTGCTTTCTTGGCAAGTAGCCATCTCAACTGTTCTTCATCGCTATTCAGCACTTCCGGATTTCAGATAAGCAGACGTTTGCCTTCAAATAAGGACATTTTCTCAGCCTACAACGTCCCTCCCCGACTAGGAAATCGCCGCGACCATCTACACTTACCTGGGCTTCGCCTCGTCGGAAGATCGTACGATTTGCTCGGCGGATCCGCGACGTTCGGCGCTTTCTCTGGAGCCGGTGGCCTTCGGCACTGGGCCGGCAAATTCTTCTGCCGAGCCAGGAACTATCGCTGATGGTGTCTTCCAGTCTCTGGCCCATCTGAAATCGGCTGAGAGGTCTAGAGGAATGGGCACTCCCAGTTAGGGAGGGGGCACGCCACCCGGCGTCGCCCGCCCGGACCCTTCCAAATAGGAAAGCGAATCTCGTTCCCACCTGGGGTTGCAGACCAGCAGCAGCACTGACGTACCATAGACCAGGAAGCTGATGGCGAACAAGTTGGACACCATATGTAGCCCCGAATTATCCCTAGCGTAGCATCTAGAATTATAGAAGGGATAGGTATCGATTAGCTGCGTGTTAGGCGGGATTTATACTTCAGACTTTGAGTGGCGCGGCGTTATGAAATCTACCCGAATCGATTGGACCGCACAGACGATCGATATTGGCAGCTTTTGTGGCGCTGCTCAATTCCCTGGTTGAAGTATAAATCCCATCTTAGTGGCTTAGATATGGTTTATACTTCAGCCGCCCGTCCCGCATCCCCAGAAGCCGCCGATATCGATTACATCCGCTGCCTAATCGATACTGGTAATGTTCATTCTGTAGCGCGGCGCATTCGCACAACGTAGGTGTAAATTCTCTCTGAATGGCTCACAAGCTCTTCCACGATGCTCGCTGCGACGTTCCGAAACTGGCAGCGAACAAGGCGGCACAGAAGATGGTCACTCCGATGAACTGATGACACGGCATCACTGCCTTCCGTGCGCCGATACTGAGCCCTGGGCGGCTGTAGACGATCAATCCAGTAAGGTACTGAAATGGACGTCGGGTGTAGTACTGAAAAGCGTTAGGGCCTGTTCATATTCCGCAATGGGAGCGACAGGGCATAGTATACGTATCGATTTTTCCTGGCGATAGCGTGGCCCAGTCGATACGAATGCTTAGCTCTGTCGCTCCCTTGGCTAGCGTCGCGAAATATAAGCGGGCCCCTAGGGCTACTTGGTGATAAATCGCGACACCTGCACGAGGTAGAGGGTCATCGTGCCGATTCCTAGCCATGTGTGGAAGGATGAGTAGCGCAGGAACGGCTTCGGCCCGTGGTGTCCTGTAAATGTGAAGATATTGTGCTTGGTTGTAGACTGTAACTCAAGCACATTTTGCCCCTTTCCTTCTCCTCATAACACTGTGGGCATAAGGCCTCGTTTATGCTTTGACGCCGAGCGACGCGACGCCATGTATTGTGGCCACATTGATCGAGCGACGCGATCGATCAACTTGGCCACTATACATGTCGTCATGTCGCTCGGCGTCGGAGGTATAAATGTGGCCTAAGGGAGCGTTTAAGGCCCATTCACACTTCTGCGACAGCGCGGCGCGGCCGTGATGAAGCATAGGGCCGCGACGGCCGCGGCGCGACACTGCGACACGTGCCGCAGGGAGGGGGCATGCACACTCTTGCGACTGTCGCGGCGGCTATCGCAGGCGACGCCGCGCTGAGTGCCGCAGGCTGGAATGGTTCAAACCGTTCCTCGGGGCGCGGCATCCACGGGGACGTCGGTCCCGTTGCCTAAAACGGTGCTCTAACGCGCCCGCTGGATTTCGCGGAGGTAGCTGTCGCCCTACTTGCCGCGTCGCAGTGTCGCAGAAGTGTGCCTGGGCCTTTAAGGCCCATGCACACTTCTGCGACAGCACGGCGCGGCCATGATGAAGCATAGGGCCGCGACGCCCGCGGCGCGACACTGCGACACGTGCCGCAGGGAGGGGGCATGCACACTCTTGCGACTGTCGCGGCGGCTATCGCAGGCGACGCCGCGTTGAGTGCCGCAAGCTGGAATGGTTCAAACCATTACTAGCGACCGGCATCCACGGGGACGTCGGTCCCGTTGCCTAAAACGGTGCTCTAACGCGGCCGCGCCGCGACCGCTGGATTTCGCGGAGGTAGCCGTCGCCCCACTTGCCGCGCCGCGGTGTCGCAGAAGTGTGCATGAGCCTTTACTGTGTACGCGGCGCGCGACGCGATGTAATGATAAGCTCCAATATCGATCGCGTGACGCGATCATCTGTTTGCGACAGCGTACGAGTCAAGCAGCCCGGACTATCTACGTCACCACTTGAACGCCCACAACAACTCGCGACGCATGCAGGAGGTCCTGCCTGGCGAGTGTGCCCACGAGGCGGTGACTCCCGCCTGCGGTCACCTCTTCCCGGTGTCGATACCGGGGGCGATTCTCATTCCCCTCGACCTCATACTGCGCATCATTGTTCTCGGCCTAGATATTACTGCGATTGGAAGTCGGCCTGCTCCGAAAGATCTATGAAGTTGTCCAGCGAGTGGTGGTGTCCAGCGAGCGAAGACGGCGGAGGAAGGCAACCGTCCTCGGTGACGGCAGACAGAAGGCGCAGCCATCCCGACGGACGGCGAACGAACGACTGAAGCCCGCTCGCGCCCGCGTTCATACTCGATCGCGGAGTATTGATCCTGCGCGTCGACTGATGCACGGTGGGACCCTCAAGGTCGCAGAGACGCTGCGGCCTTTAAAGAGTCGTGGCAAAAGTCACCACTTATCTGGGCCATTTCTGCCGCAGCGGCCGTCAGGACGTTTGCCTTTTATTGCATCGGCGATCTTTATGTCTATGGATGAGGTATCGTCTGAAAGTTTGGGCAGGAAATTTCGGCTTGAGGTCGGATTGTTCTAGAGCATACCTGTATTCGGTGGGTCGTCGTGTGTTTGATAGGCATGAAACACTAGCACAGAGCCTCCCAGCATTACAACAATGGCGATCGAGTGCAGAATGATATGTGCCCGTTTCACCTTAGGCTTATCATGAAAGCGGAACACTCGAAACAGTAAAATGGCGACTCCCAGGAAGAAGATCTGAACAATCTGGTTACATAGATACTATCGATAATGTCGTGTTCAGCGAATAGCTCACTGTGTTCCGCTACTCACCGTGCACGACATCATCACTGGATGTACATTGAAGAATGTGCCGGGCACGTACTCTTCAAACAGAACTACCCAAATGATAATGAACATCAGCATCAACACACCTGCAAGGTAAGGTGAGAGCTTGAGGGGTGTTCACACTGGCGATGCTAATAACTGCGTGTGATAAGGTGTTCGCTGCAGAACGGGTATGAACACGTAACGTCGCACCGCGATGCTGCTGTGAGCGTCCCCTTAAGGCCCCGCACACTTCCGCGGCAACGCCGCTCGCCGCTATGGTTAAAGGCCGCCACAGACTTCTGCGGCGCCGCTGCCCTATGCTTAACCATAGGGCAGAGACGCAGAGCTCGCCTCCAGCGGCGCTGCTGAGCGGCGCCGCTGGCCGGCCGGCGGCACCGGCGGCGTCGCTGGCGGAAATGACTTGAATCATTCCACCCGGCGGCGCCGCTCCAGCGTCTGTCTGCCTGCGCTCTGCGCTCTGCCCTTTCGCGGCGGGATCCAGAGCGGAGACGGTCGATGCGGGCGCGCGATCGTCATCGGGGCGCGTTATTGTTAAGCACCAGTCGGTCCCCACTAGAAACAGTACAGTACCTCGCCGTCACCGCTCCCACTGATGATGAGTCAAGCCGCTGAGCGGCGCCGCCGAGCGGCGCCGCAGAAGTCTGTGGCGGCCTTAAGGATAGGACAGGGACGCCACCGGCGGCGAACTCTGCGTCTCTGCCCCGTGATTAAGGATAGGGCCGCGGCGTTGCCGCAGAAGTGTGTGGGGGCCTTTAGGGCCTGTTCATACTTCGCGACAGCAGCGACGAGAGCGCAGCGCGCAGGGCGTGCGCAGAGCCAACAAGTATGGATAGGCAACAAGAGCGACTGGAGCGAAAGCGCCAGCGCTCGAGTATGAACACTTTTCGGCGCGCGCTCGGTTTTAATCGATATGTATGTTTTGCGACGAGTCGCTCTTGTCGCGAAGTATGAACGGGCCTTTAAGCGGCTTTCACACTGCCGTTGCTGCTACAGCAGCAAAGAGCAACGAAAAAGGGGCGGAGTTCGATGCTTGTCGCAGCCGCAACGCGGTGAGACGCGACGTGGCTTGTGAGCGGCTCTCTAGCTGTCTGCAGCTCTCGCGCTTGAATGATTGCCAAGAGCGGGAGTAGGTGGAGAAGCTTTATCAATCGATCGACTAGGAGGGTACCGACGGCGCGCCTTGTTGCTGAGGCCGCACAACCGTTGCGCAACCGATGCCTGTGTTGTTTCTGCGGAGTTGCGGCAATAGCAGTAAGAACTTATGTCTCATTCTCTGGCGATCCACTGATCATACTAAAGACCTCCGCCTATCCTTAACCACAGGGAAGGGACGCAGAGCTTGTCACTGGCGGGGCGAGCGGTGCCGTGCTTCAGCTTCACACCTTTTCGGTAAGATATTGGGAGGCGGCGGCCGGCGCAGCCAGTGCGGCAAGAGCGATAAAGGCCCATGCACACTTCTGCGACACCGCGGCGCGGCAAGTGGGGCGACACCTGCCTCCGCGAAATCCGACGGTCGCGGCGCGGGCGCGTTAGAGCACCGTTTTAGGCAACGGGACCGACGTCCCCGTGGATCCAGCGGTGCCAGGAATGGTTTGAACCATTCCAGCCTGCGGCACTCATCGCGGCGTCGCCTGCGATAGCCGCTGCGACAGTCGCAAGAGTGTGCATGCTACCTCCCTGCGGCACGTGCCGTAGTGTCGCGCCGCGGCCGTCGCGGCCCTATGCTACATCATGGCCGCGCCGCGCTGTCGCAGAAGTGTGCATGGGCCTTAAGGATTCCCACCATCCTTGCCGTCGCAGCGTTCTGTCTGTCCGCGCTCTAGCCAATCGCCGCAGAAATCGGTTAGAGCGCAAACAGAAGGCGGGAAAGCGAAGCAGTAGGTCCTGACTAGAGAGAGTACAGTGCCTCTGCCGCTTGCCGCCGCCGCTCGCTGCTAGCAAGACTTGAGTGTGCGTGAGCTGTGCGCTTTACGAGTTTTGCCGTCCGCCGCTTCTCGCAAAAGTGTGCGGAGGCCTTTACAGTACATGAACGACGTTTTCTCTTCCTGACAGGCACAGATCGTCTCTTGTCACTAAAAGCACGGTGGAAAGTATGGTTGGGAGGGCATGAGCAACATTCTAATAAAGTCACGGATACGTTTCTAGGTTCCTATACAAGATGGGGTTTCTCGTCCGTCGTCAAGACGGAGTTTCGCGCGCTAATTTTGAATGGCGTTTCGTCACTGATTGTTCCCGCGTGCGCCTATAAAGCGTCGTGCATACTTCCCGTCGCCGCGATGGAATCGAATGGCGATGAGTTTTGCAGAGCGACGCTAAAGAATTTGAACTCCTCAGTGCTCGTCGCATCGCTCATCGCTCTCCAAGGAAGCGCGACAGCGATCTGCCCAGGACCAACGCTAAACAGCGCGCGGCGCGAAAAAAGTATGCCATGCCCACGATGAGCGCGGGAAGCCATCGCGCATGCCGATCAGGGCTGGGCGGAAATTTTAAAAATTTTCCCAGAAAACAGAAAATCGCGTTCGTCAGAAAACAGAAAACAGAGAAGCCAAAAACGCCAGAAAATCAGAAAACAGAAAATTTCAAAATAGTTATTCAAGTTGCATAAGTCGCTTGAATCTTACTTAAACAGGAAGATTATCATTATAAAGGTCTAGAAATCGTAAAAATCACTCTAAGGGCATAAAATTTTCAAGTAGAGGACTCATCAACGTTTCAGATTACTTCATAAGGAAAATGACATTTAGCTAGCGCCCATTTTTGACAGTTCCGTTTTCATTTTAGTTCAAATTTTGTCTAAACATTTTAGAACTGACAATGTTTAGCACTACCTGAGTGAAGGCTATTACAAATTGCTACCAACAAAAGCCTTCAAGCACACGAAATCGCTTCACAAAACGATAAATAACGTGAGGAAACAAATGAACCTATATACCCACCCTCAGCTCAGGATCTGAGATTCACACATAGTGACAATAGGAGGTGCACAAAACTTAGATCGCATTGAAAAAAAACCGCCCGCTCAATCGATTCGGTCAGGTGTTCGCGGTGGAGCGCGCTTCCGCAACGCACTGTGGAGGCGACGCGGGACGAGGCGTCCGGCGCGTTTGGATTCCAAAAACTTTGAAATTTTCTGTTTTCTGACCCAATTTTGCCCCATTTTCCCAGAAAACAGAAAAAAAATCGTCCAAAATCGCCAGAAAATTAGAAAACAGAAATTCCGCCCAGCCCTGATGCCGATCACCACTGTTGCGGCGGCCGCGGCGAAGTTTCCTTTGACTATTCGACCGCGTGCGGCAGAATGGCCATGAATTGAGCGCCGCGATGACATCGCGGCGATGGAAGTGTGCCCCCGGCCTAAAATGCGCATGAGCACAAAAGTGGGGGCTCTCGATACATATGATTTTCTCGTCGCTCCCGTCGCGAAGTATGAACAAGCCCTCAGTCGGAAGGGGGCACCGCTATGGAGACAAACACAACCAGAGTTGCTTCTCCCACCGTTGTCAATAAGGAGTGACGTGCGGTTTCCCTTCTAGGATAAATCCTTAACGATCTAGAGCTCTTCTTTCGGCCGGTTCCATCTTATATGTACCAAAGAATGGGCCACGATCAAAAAAGCTCGTCCAACTAAAGGATGCCTCGCTGATCTTTGTGCATAAGCAAGCTTTTGCAGCCCAGTTCGTGGACAAGTGGAAGCTGGCTCACTATCAGGTGCACTAACTCACCTGATATTTGTGAGATGACGAAGAGCGCCTTGAAAAGCCATGCACATAACAGATCCGATAACACGACTGCTGACGGGTCGAAGAATTGGCCCATTACCGGCGTCGAAAGATGGAATTCGACGATTTCGCACTGTTTCTGCTGCTCTGAACAAAAACGAATTTCAGACACGGTTCGGTTCGCCAGACCTACTAAATGAACACATAATGCAGAACTGACAGCTCTTTTCGGATGAAACAGATCCGCTTCTGAATCTCTATAGTGTCGCAGGCTTCAGGCGACAAATGAACTCTACCTGAAATTCGCTTAAAGTTTCCTTCAGTGATAAGGGCTGATACCCCTTATCCAATGCGCCCTAGGTTTATTATTTACAGCGAGCCTTCGTAAGCTTGAAACTAGGCGGCTCCAACTCGTTCATTTTGTCAAAGTACAAGATTTAAGGTCCAAAAGACGTTCGCAACAGCACTGGATCAGCCGGTGATCATGAAGGAACCGCTTGGTGTGGTGTTGATCATCTCACCATGGAACTACCCGGTCTCCATGACTCTTCTGCCTCTTATTCCTGCGATCGCTGCTGGTAGGTAGAGACACAGCGAGGTCGGTAGATCACACAGCTAAATATATGGCATTGGTCTTTTCAGGCAACACAGTGATCCTGAAGCCGTCAGAGATGTCGCCGCACACGTCTGCTGCGTTCGAGAAGCTGATCCCGAGATACTTCGACCCGGTAGGGATCTCATGCTTTCCCTGTCTTCTGTCGAAGCGGTCATCTGATTGTCTTCTGTCCAGGAGTTCCTCACAGTGATCAATGGCGGCGTGCCGGAGACGACCGAACTGCTGAAGGAGCGCTTCGACCACATCCTCTACACTGGCTGCCCTCCAGTGGGGAAGATCGTGATGACCGCCGCCGCCAAGCATCTGACGCCCGTCACACTGGAGCTCGGCGGAAAGTGGTTGGTCGTCTGGCTTTGCGGTCTTCAACAGCTTCAAGAGCCGCGTCGTTTAGCCCCGTGGTGGTAGAAGACGACGCTGACCTGGAGATCACAGCTCGTCGGCTAGCCTGGGGAAAGTGGCTGAATTGCGGTCAGACCTGCCTCGCGCCGGACTATGTGCTGGTGTCGGCCGCTTCCAAGCCGAAGGTACTTCCGCCTTCATATATCTGACCTTGGGAGGTGTATCTGATGCGATTAAGTGAGCTGTTTTCAGCTCGTCGACGGTATACGACGATCACTCGGCGAGTTCTACGGCAACGACATCCAGTCCAGCAAGGACTACTCCAGAATCATCAACCAACGGCATCACGAGTAGGTGTTTCAGTGCCATCCGTTCAGAACAGAGCTTGAAAATGGTGAAATTAATGTCTTTTAAAAACGAGCAAGTGTGCATATCAATGGCGAAGCCGCCAAAGACATTTAATGCTATCCCAAAAAGGGTGGGCCACTCCTAAAGTGTGCATTATTGCGTCGACCTGCATGAGGAGTGTAGCAAGTTTTCCGCAATGTTGTACACATTCGCGATATCCAGTATTTGAGAGGTGGAAATAAAGGCGACTGTGCAAATATTCAGGGACAAATAGCGAAAAAAAAACGGTCAAAATTACAAAAAGAGGCAACGCTCCGATGTGCACTACTGTTTAATAATGCAGAAAACATCGAAGGGTAAATGAGTATTGCACACAATTAAGCCGCAATTAACCACCCACAACTAGGAAACTGCAAAAGTTGCCTGATATGAAAGCCATTTTGATCTATTTGCGTCTAAATTCTCATAGAGAGCTCACTCACCTGGTCATAGCTGTGGTTTATGGTTATGTCGCCTCGCAGCGTGACACTACAGGGGCCGCCAATATCGATTAGGCAGCGTGCAGGATCGATAGCCATGGCAATCCTGCTCATACTTCACGACGGGAGCGACAGTCTCCCAGGCAAATCATACGTATCGATTATTGCTGGGCGAGCACTCGGCATCAATCGATCCGTATGCATTGCACTAGCGACCCAGTCGCTCCCGCCGCTCTCGTCGCGAAGTATGAACAAGGCCTTAGTAGCGTTTCACTGTTCGACGTCTGAAATACAAAACTCCTTCTAACAGCTGTTCATAGTCAGCGAAGGCAGCGAGCGACCTAATCGCCTTGAGCTGGAAAAATCGATATTTTCAATTTCGCACATCGATTCATACAGACGATCGCCTAAAAAAATCGATACGTATATTTGGCCAAGCCGCGATCGCACTCTCTGAGCAGGGCCCGTTTATACTCCGACACCGAACAACGTGATGGCATGTATAGTGGTCAAATCGATCGAGCAATGCGATCGATCAATTCAGCCACGATACATCCCGACGCGTCGCTCGGCGTGGGTCAGAAGTATAAACTAGAACAGTTCTGCTTTTCTGCTCACCGAGAATTACTTTCGCGTTAGGAAGAGATGCTCTTGCTTGATAACGGGCAAGAAATCAATATTATCGATCGATATGAACCAATTAAATGGTTGACTGATCTTTCTTACTAGTTACGGTACCTCCATCAACAGCAGTAATGCCTGTTCATAGTTCGCGATGGCAGCGACTGAGACGCTGTTGCAATAACTCTAGCGATCCATTGGGGGAAAATCGATACGTATTCATTGATTAATAGACCAATCGCTGCAGTCGCAGATTATGAACAGATGACAATACCACCTAAGACGATCGACTATGAGCGAAAATCGATTTTATCGATCGACACTGCTCACGCCAGATCGGACGTGTACACATACAGACGCATGGACGCATATAAACGTATTCGTATTTTCAGCCGAATCAGTGCGCTTCTCGACTCGTCCAAAGGAACGGTTCTATTCAAGGGTGGTGAGCGAGACCGAGACGATCTCTTCATTCCGCCAGTGATACTGGACGTGAAGGCCGACGACCCGTTCATGAGCGACGAGGTAAGAGGCCCCGACATTTCGTTCTTTCTACGTTTGTGCGTGTTTAAGACGAGATCTGTCTTCAGATTTTCGGCCCCGTGTTGCCGATCCTGACAGTAAGCAACCTGTCCGAGGCCATCGAGTACATTAATAGTGGCGAGAAGCCGTTGGCCGCCTACATTTTCACGCGGAATGAGTCGAAAGCCGAGCGATTCTGCGCGGAAACGAGCAGCGGAGCTGTGACCATCAACGACGTCCTCATGCACATTACTGGTAAAAAAATTATCAAAAATTTCGCTTACACGCCAAATAAATAGACAGTTTCAAACGTGGTTTACACTTCTGTCACTGTGTGGCGGGGAAGCGCGACAAAAATCGATATCGATTAGTCAGCGCGCAGGATCTATAGTTTTCGCTTGTCGTATGGCACTTGAAGTATAAACACTTCATACGCTAATTTTTCCCCGGATTTCAGTTGACACCCTGCCATTCGGTGGCGTTGGAAACTCAGGAATGGGACGATATCGAGGCAAATTCGGCTTCGACACCTTCACACACGAGAAGGCGGTGTTGAAACGAGGATTCTTTGGTGAATCCCTGATGAGGTAGGTCATTTACTGAGCACTTTTGCCAAATTTTCAACGTTATCGATCGATATAAGCGTTTCCGCGCGGCGGTTGCGTCGCGTGTTCGAAGTATGAACGCGTAGGCGACGCAACCGCCCAGCGCTACTCTTCATCGATCCGCTTTCCAGTGCCCGATATCCGCCGATATCGGATGCGAAAGTGCGGCAATTGGCTCGTCTGACCGGCACACGTCGAGCGCTGCCGTCGATGTTCAGCTGGCTGTCCGGCATTCCGGTAATTGTCGTCTCTGTCGTTGTTGGAATGTTCTTGCAGGCGAGTTCGACTCCTCTCACCTGCACTTTTTCGCTGCTGTCGTCGAATGCACTGTCCCGGCTAATCCCCATGTGCCCTGCCTCAGTTTTACCGTGAAACGAGTGGTGTACAGTGTAAATTCGGAGCTCTTTGGGCCTGCTTATAGTCCGCGACTACAGCGAGACGCGTATCGATTTTCGCGGACCATCGGTAGACAGAAATCGATACGCGTGCTTTTCCCAAGCGACTTATCGCTGCCATCGTTGATGTGAACGGGCCCTTGTAGTTAGATTTCTATCGGATGGTAGGGTTATCCTCTCCTACTATTGATTGGCACTAGACTGTCGATCAATTTTTCCCGAACACAGCATCGCATCGCGGAGTCAGGCCTCATTTATACTTTCGACCGAACGCACTACTCGATATACTCCCGATAGATGCCCTATTGATTTCGTGATTGGCTGAGGGGCATCCTTAGTTTTATCGCGCTGCCGTCTATTTATGGAAAGAACACCGATAATATCGATTGATATCGATTTATGGATCAATATTATCTACCCCTGTGTATTGTGGCAATGATATTACCGTGATCGAATTTATTCGCGAATGAGCAAAAAAGCGAGGAAAGCAATCGATCCCGCTTGATTCTTCTGTTTATCGGCCAATAATTTTGCTCAGACCGACTGACAGACATACGGACAAGCTGGTAGAGTAGATCTTTCACATATAATGAGTTCGCCAGTGGGCAGCAATCCAACAATTCGGGACATGAGGGGCGTATTGACTCCGCTCCAGTGTCTTACAACCCTATCTAGCGGCCAATAATTTTGCGCAGGTGGACAGACAGACATACGTACACGCTGGAAGAGTACCTCTTTCATATATAATGAGTTCGCTGTGCCCAATTTTTGTCTATGGTAACCTAAAATACTCGAATACCCCTGCATTGGTCGCTCCCTTACACGATGAGGCGCTAATGCGGTTCATCATTCATTCCTGTGGTGTGCCAGAATGACCCAGTATAACGATTTCACTCAAGACTGAAATAATTGCCGGGAAAATGATCACCATCACCCAACGAGCTTCTCGCTCTGCTAGTACATATCTGTCCGTCACTTTCTGAATAATTCTGTGAAGCGAAGCACGAAACTCGAGAGCATCTCCTGTGCAGCACGGGCCTATCAGGCACTTATTTTTCATTTCAGCTGATGGTTTCGAAGAAAAATTGATGATCACTTATTCCCTCGTCCCCCGAGTGAGTTTTGTGTGTGCGTGTTGTTTGTGAAGTATGGTCATTTCGTATCCTGACTGTATAGCCGGGTGTTCTAGCAATGGACACGCCCACGACGCCACCTGCCTGTGGGCGTGTCCAGATCTTGGAGTGAACCTCTAGAAACCATACCTTTTTTGTAGTTTCTTCCTCATTTTTGGGCTTTATTTGAATCTTTCTGAATTTCAGAGGTGTCTTCGTCTAGCTCGGTGAAGAATCAGCGAATCCACCAGCGAATCCTGAAAACCTTTCTCCGTAAAGCTAGTCTCTCTCCATCTTCCGATCTGACAACATCGAGATCGTTCAGTCGTTTTTGAGACGTTAATAATTGCCATTTGTATCGTTTTCTGTGCTATATTGTGCTGTATTTAAGACTAATAATAAATATTAAATCGTCTAACGTCCCTTGAATGCATCCCCGTAGGCGTCACCCACGGTGTGATCTACGTATCTGGCGTTAGGGCCTGTTCATATTCCGCGACGGCGGCGACATGGCAAAGCATACGTATCGATTTTTCACAGGCGATAGCTAGCTAGCAATCGATACCGTTGTTTTGCCCTTCGGCCGTCGCGGAGTATAAACAGATCTAAGAATTTCTGCATTCCTTAAAAAAAGAAATCCGCCGCGATCAATAAAAGCTCTAATTATATCATTTTCACGTCAAATTGGATACTTTTCTAAACAATTCGAACGCTTTTGAAATCTAACTGAGCATTTTCCAAACCAGATCGAACTCCTTCGAAATTGCCATATATTCTCCAAATCGTTTAGAATATTTTTTACCCAAGGAAAATTTTAGTAACACTTTTTCACCCTTTTCTTTTTCTTTCAACACAAGTTTGAATTCACCTGCCTAACAAGTGAAACATTGTTTGAAATTTTGATAAAATTCTGATTTTTGAGGAAAAATGATGGTTTAAAGCTTGTTTTGAAGAGCAAAATGTGGCTACTTTTTTCGTTCCAGAAAAGGGATTGCGCCATGCTCTTGACTAAGACATCGTGATGCTTACTCGATTGATAGTAGAATATCTGTTTGCATAGAGTTTCACACGATACGACAAAAACAATTGTAAAGAACATACATATCCTGATTTAGACGATACTAGTTTAAGAGCGTTTTACTGTCAATCATACCGACGAGCTTCTCGAGTGAACGGCGCGACCTCATCTTCTAATGCAATCATTTCTCAAGAAATAAAATTAAAATAAGAATCTTAAAATATTAAAATAAAACTCACAACCAAAATCTTCTCGATTTTTTAAAATAAAATTACTACTTATTCGGGCTTCTGAGCTAAAAAAAAACCAAGGCAAGTGATACACCAAACCTTCCTTGAAAAGAAATTACTATTAGGTTGTAACGAATTAAATGGCACTGGCTCGCGCCATTTTTTGGCGCGTCTTTACGCGTTCGATCAAGAACAAACCGTAACACGTGGCATATCATTTAGAAGCGCAAACTTTGCTCTACCGGTGAGTACCAAATTTTCTATGTAAAAGTGGGAAAACTTTAGAGTTTTATTGACTTTTTTGCAGATGGACAAAAGGGTAACCCGAGGCATTTACTTGTATGAATTCAAGCTGGGCACTACAGCTAAGGAGGCGGACGAGAAGATCAACGCCGCATTCGGTCAAGGATGTTCCACAACTCGGACGGCGTATCATTGGTATCAGAAGTTCCGGAATGGAGATGAGAGCTTGGAAGAACATGAACGTCGTGGAAGGCATAGTGCTGTTGATGAGAACAAGCTGAGAGATGTGGTAGAGGAGGATCCACACAAAGGTACCAGGGAGATAGCGAAGGTTCTTGGCGTCAGTCGCAACACAGCTGCCCGGCATCTGAAGGAGATTGGAAAGACCAAAAAGCTGGAAGGTGGGTGCCTCACGAGCTGTCTGAGGAGCAAAGAAACCGACGATATGAGATCTGGTCCGCACTGCTTCTACGGAACGAAACGGACCCATTCCTCGATCGCATCGTAACCTGTGACGAGAAATGGATAACGTACGACAACAGGCGACGATCGGCACAGTGGGTGGACAGCGATGAGAGCCCCAAGGTCTTTGCGAAGCCGGAATTGCACCAAAAGAACGTAATGGTGACAGTATGGTGGTGTTCGCTGGGAATTATTCACCACAGCTTCCTCCCTCCCGGTGAATCCATCACGGCAGAGAAGTACTGCATTGAAATTGAAGAAATGATGAAAAAGTTGAAGGATATCCGGCCGGCCTTGGTAAACCGAAGGCGAGTTCTCCTTCTGCACGACAATGCTCGCCCCCATGTAGCACGAATGACGTTGCAGAAATTGAATGAGCCGAGCATTGAAACTCTACCACATCCTCCGTTTTTTCCCGACCTCTCCCCAACAGACTACCATTTCTTTAAGCATCTTGGCGACTTCTTGGTGGGGAAAATATTCAAATACCAACACGATGCCGAAAGTGCCTTCGACGACTTCGTCAATTCCAGAACTTCTGATTTTTATGCTACTGGGATAAAAAAGCTTGTGTCACGTTGGCAAAGATGTGTAGAATCAGAAGGTTTTCATTTCGATTAATAAACTTGCTTACAAGCCGAGATATTAACTGTTTAAATTTACAGTGGTTCAGTGCCATTTATTTCGTTACAACTTAATACAACCACCTTGGAAGGAACGTATTCAATCCGTAAAAAGCTCCTTTTGATTCTGAGGGCGTTCACTTTGATTTCAAAAATCCTAGCCTACCTTAGAAGAGTGTCATATTTGACGTGAAAGGTGTCCATTTCGACTTAGAAGTGTTGAATTCGGCGTGAAAATGGTATATAAACATCTTACCCTGAAGTGCCCCAACGATCTGGTATTCTTCCGTTGCCAGCTTTCGAATCTGAAGCCAGTGGTGTGGCTAGACAACTCGTCCAAGCCACGCATTGTGGCAGTACGCGACTGGCCCACCTAATTTACGACAACGTCAAATCAAATCGATCCCGAACGTTTTCGATGCTCCGAGTTGCAGATGCCGAACAGCGTTCACCAGACACAATACGAAAGAAAACCATCCGTTCCCAGGCATCATGAGCGGCATTCGACGCTCATTCCATACATTTGAAACGTACATTTTTAATCCATTTTTCCAACAATCAGCAATAAAACAACAATAATTCATAACAACATGTATAACAATCAACAGAAAACAACAAGCCAGACGGACTGCTATGGTCAGCGAAATGCTACAGCTGGATGCGATTCTTAAAAGTATCGCCATTGACAGATTTCGCTACACGGTTAAGGGCCTGTTCATACCTCGCGACGGAAGAGAGGGGAGCGACGTGTCGGCCAGGAGAATCATACGTATCGATTTCTGCCGAGTGATCGCCCAACAAAAATCGATAGGTATGACATGACTGGCGGACCAAACGCTTCCGTAGGTCTCGTCGCGAAGTATGAACAGCTCCTAAGGCACAAAATCAGGATAGAATACCGTCATCTAAGCACTTCTACCGGGTGAAAAGCCGCCTGAATACTAGCTGGACTTCTTCTTCTTCTTAGGACGCCATTTCGCGTTCAGGGTCTCTTCGATGGAATGCAGGTTCTCCATCGCTGTCGGCTTGGCGCCGATGTCGTTCATCGCTGCGACAACCTTAAGGCAACACAATAAGCCCCAGAGGGTCAAAAACCTCTAAAAATCGCCCACCTGTCGAGCAGTGAGACGGACGCTTGCTAGCGCGACCACGTACGACACTTTCGAGTCGCCTCCTCCTGAGCGACGGCAGTACTTCCGCTCGCTTTCGATTAGAATCGAGTAGATCTGTCCTAGATAGCACTGCTCCCACCAGCTCAGGCCTCGATTCTGAAAAGCTGAGCTGAACTGGCTATTAGAAAAGCGCTTAGCAGCGCACCACTCACGTCGATGACGGTCGCTATCCATGTATGCAGATTCATTCGGTAGAAGAGGTCGTGGGCCACGGATGGCATTTGCACGGCCGCCTTCAGAATCGAAAGGATCAGTCGTCTGGTGTTCATGTTGATCATGCACGTCGGAAACAATGACAGGATCAGCTTCACTCCGTAACTGAACGAAAAAAATTAAGTGAGGCTTGGACACGGTGAAGCAGAAAACGACAGACCGATTCTGAAGCACGTTGTAGTCCATCGGCTCGATTAGTCCCTCATACACCAGCTTCAGAATCCACTCCCTCTCCTCATTGTGGTGCTCGGTCGACGAGCTCAGCAGCATTTTGTAGAGCTCCGGCACCTGGAAAGCGGTCAGGCTGAGAGATTATTGACTAAAGAGAGGTCGAGAATGAAGGAAACGCACGTTATTCAGATCGATGATGGGTTTCAGGACGAGGAACGACAGCACCGCCGTGTACACCGGCGACTCCGGATGAAGAATGAGCTTCGAAACACGGGCAAAGAAGTGCGACACCACTGAAAAATCGTCTCTGATATACCCAGATACTTTGGGTAACATGTATGGTATGGTTTATACTCGTCGCAGCGCAGCAGAGCGCTGCGCGATGAATCGATATCGATCGCATTAGTGCTGCCACGCCATGCAGCTGCTGAGGTATCACAAGCTTAAACCATCGTTTATACTCGAACCACCTACCAATATCGATTCGCTCGCGCGTAAAATCGATATCGATTCATCCACAGAGGGCTCAGTATAAAACCCCCAGAACATTAGCTTACTCGAATCGTTGTGCTCGTCACAGCAGAAACAGTGACACCAATATTGTAATAGTCAGTCTGCGTGAACAATCGATATTGATCGAACCGCTGCTGTTGCGCCGAGCGACTGATGAGGTATAAAGGCATCTTGACCATCCTATAGTTTATACTCAGGTCGCATCGGATCACAACTAGAACCACCAATATCGGTTAGTCGATGCGAAAAATCGATATCGAGCGAGCCACCAAACGGTCTAATCGATATAGATCGCGCGGAGCAGAAACAATCAATACTGATCGCACTGATGCTGACACTCCCTGCGACAGCTGAAGTGTAATAACCTCAAAACCATAGTTTTTTACTCGAATCGCCGCGCGCTGCAGCAGAAGAATACGCGCTGTGGATCGATATCGATCGCCGTGGTGTTTCTGTGGCACAGAGCGGCTAAGGTGTGAAGCATCATAAGCCATTGTTTATACTCGAATCGTCACATGGCCCAGAGTACGCGAATCTGAACATCGATATCGATTAGTTCGCTCCCGCTGCTAATCAATATCGATCCTGTCGTGCTAAGGCCTGTTCATACTTCGCGAGGAAAGTGACGGGAGCGATTTGTCGGCCACACAAACCATATGTATCGATTTTCGCAAAGCGATCGCCCATCAGAAATCGATACGTATGATTTGCCTGGCCAACAAGTTGCTCCTCGCTCCCGTCGCGAAGTATGAACAGGCCCCTACGCGGCAGTTAAAGTGCGAAATCCCATAAGCCGTAGCTCAAGCTCGAATCGTCGCATGGTGCGGAGCGGCAGCACAGATATCGATTAGTCAGCGCTGTCAATCGATATCGATGGCATTGGTGCTGTCGCGTTACACAACTGCGAAGGACCTGCTCATAATTCGTGACGGAAGGTCGGCCACATAAATCATATGTATCGATTTTCGCCAAGCGCTCGCCCATTGAAAATCGATACGTATGTGTTGCCTGATTGACCAGTCGTTCCCGTCGCGAAGTATGAACAGACCTGAAAGTGCAAAATCTCATAAACGGTACTTTATAGTCAAATCACCGCAACTGTAGCAGAATGGACACCGCCGCTACCGATTGGCCCGTACAACAAATCGATAGCAGCCGCTCTCCTACGTGCTGCAGTGTCACGCTGCGCAATGGTCGCAGTATAAAAGCACCGTAAGAACCTACTGTGCGGCAGACGTGGCGCGTCCTGTTCGATGCTCTGCTTGAAAAACCTTAGAAGGTAGACGTAGAGGTTCCTGTAGCGATCATCAGCCGATTCAATGTCGAGTTCCTGAAGCAGAATTGAAGAAGAGGCTGAGCAAGAGGTATCTGGAAGGAATAGAACTACTAATGGTACCTGAAGCAGCGATAAGAATCGCTGAAGTACACAGTAGGCCAGCTTTCGCACAGAGGCGTCTCTGGAGGAGGTGCAGGAGAACGTTAGGGCCAAACAGTTCTGCTCGACAAACTGGCGATATTTCAGCTGAAAACAGGGAAAATTCAGGTCAACTCCGCAACCATAAGGAGCCGCAGCGCGAGAAACACCAATATCGATCACGCGCGCGAGGTATTATCGATTACTCCGCGCATTAGATCGATATCAATGCTACTCCGAGCTGAAGTATAAACATGGTTTTAGGCCTATTTGTGCTGAATTCCTCTTGAATTCTGCTCTGCTCTGTCCCGATACCTCTGATCCGGCGTGCATCATACTGAGGAAGAGCCGCAGAAGGAACCGCACGGCGTACAGTGTCCTGGCATCCTTGCCTTCCAGCGGAGGCCTCGAGTGATCCAGCACCGTCTGCCACATCCGAATACCGTCCAACAGTTCGAGGACCTGTTAAAGGCAAGGATTCCAGGGGTTCTAAGTAGGGTTTCGTAATTGGAGGCGGGGTCTACCTGATCGGGAGCGGTGCGATGGAGTGACGTGCCATACTGCGCCCGTTTCTTGTAGATCTCCACCGACGTCGGGCCCCAAACAATCGGACAAACGACGCTAAAAATCGTGCTGTTCACCGGAAAAGTGTGCTGACAACCAGCATAGAGTGCCAGTACCCCATGTTGACTTTGTAGGTGTTCTCGAGCAGTTCAAGCGCTTCGTATAGCCGTCGATCCTCCTCGGACGTCGTCGCATTGTAGGACACCAGAAGATGCGTCAGGAAATGGAAGTCCACAGCTTTCAGTACGCTCTCACGAGCCGACGGCTGGAACAGAGGCAGTTGGAATCAGTGAAGAAGAGCCCCAGATGAGGACGATCATCAACGCCTACGTCGTCTTTCTGACTGCGCAGATAATTGAGAAGAGTTTCTCTCCAGCTGGGAGACGAGCTCAGCACTGCTTCCTTGACGGACGTCCAGTTGGCTAAATATCAACCACCGTTTTACACAAAAATGAGAGGAAATATAGGAGATGTGAGTCCACAAGTAACTGCTAAATGCCGTATTGGCTCTGAATTTCTCAAATTATCTAAGAAACACGTCTTGCCAAACTCTATAAGGCAAATAAAATCGTCTTTACCGGTATCTTCAGGAAGAAGACTTCGCAGTTTTCAGTTTTACTTGGTTGATTCTTGTTGCCCGTTTGTTTTGTTCCTGCTTAGAATGACTTTCACTTATAATCCTTTGCGATGTTTCGCTTTTGCATGGTTATCCATGTTCAAAATAAATAAATAAATAAGGTCTTACAGGTCTCAGCATGCATTTTAACCCTGAAAAAGCGTCTGGATCTAGAAAGGAGTTTAAAAAAGGACCAAAAAGGCCAGCAGGAAGGATAGAGCAACTAGGATGGAATAAAGATAATCTACATATTTAATAGTAGGGACTCAGCTAGTCATCGTGACTTGCTTTATTTATTCATTCAAGGCCTAGACAAGAATCTTTCTTAAGCGAATTTAGAAACAAAACAACTCTACGACTACAGTAACACATGCAAATCAGCAGAGTAAAACAGAGTATCGTCATACGACAAAGTAGAACACCCCACAATTTTCAGCCTACAGTTTTCAGGCGACATACACCTTCTACAGGTTTGAACAGAGAGTTGGTCTAGACCATTGGGCTTACCAAGCAATAGACTGAATTCTTTGAGAGCTCAGTAAGTTAGAAAGTCTGGCCGAACACCAACAGATACCCTCAGTTTCCATGTTACAGACCTTGTCAGTATCCCATCGAAGAAATCTGCTAGATTTATAGCACAAAATAGCAAGAACTTTGAACACCACTTTGATTTCGAGAAGTGTTCTTCTAATTTTCGAAAAAGAAAGAAACTGAAGAAACTTTGCCCATGAATGCTTGCATTACAGGTAAATGAGCTAGGTCTTGGGCTCGTTTTTGGAGTGGTTCGCGTAATTTTCACGGACCTATAAAGGATAAAGGATAAAGGACGGCGTTACTCAATCCCTTCTGGGATGCGCCAGCGCATTCTACTTCTACGGGATGTCGTGGAGGCGACATGAATGCGTATTTGGCCATACAATGACTTGCGGTGGCCAGCCGATGAACAAGTCAGCGCTTCATCCTTCCCAGACAAGTCTGGTACCAATTCACCGACCCCGGAGGGATGGAAGGTTGGTTGGCCTGGGCGGGAAATCCGAACCAGGAACCTGGTATCGGGTGCACGCGACAGTCGCGTCTCCTCCGACTGCGCTACACGCCGCTACATGAACCTACCCCTATGAAATTACCGACAGTTGGCCTTGTTCAAGGAAAAAAAACTCTGCAGCCTGGTGGCTACAATGGAACCCTAATCACCACCTTCATCAGACCTTGTTCACAATTTGGCCCCCGTTTCTATACTCCTGTGTTCGAGCACAGTTTCTAGATACAGTCAGCAGGTAGTGGGCGGGCCGTCTGAACTGCTATCAGCGGTTTCGCTTTGAAATCAACAGCTGACAGGCGATCGAGGGACTCTGAATCCCGCATCTCACGGTTCTTTCGCTGATTTTACATCAGCGCAGACATTGCAAGTAGGCCCCAAGCTGGTGATACCGCCTTGGAAGAGGAATAAGATTGGAGATAACGCTTCTCCTCGAGGAACATCGTTTGTTGTGTGGAAAATCTTGACCGTTAATCTGAACCTTACATGATGATGAGTTCGCCGTCGGATCTTTGCAGAAGTCAGAGAGTTCTACCACATCCATGGTCTTCTCCAGACATGGCTCCTTTAAAGCACTACTTATTCCCGGCGGTGAAACGGCACTTCCGACAGATAGCGTTCAACAATTAGCTTTAATTGGTCACTTCTGCTCACACAGCATCCTCAATTCTGATTCGGGTTAACTAACACAAGCAGCTCAAAACATAATGAAGGATCTTGGCCTGCTGGCAGTGCTTCCTTAAGCTACGAAGCAAGGAAAACTTCTAGCCTTTGTTAGTGTTGCAGGACTTTTGACTAAACTTTTCTAAGGGTAATTTTTTGGCGACGCTCAAGCAGAATCGACACTTCTGAGGCTGAGCCTAGCGGGAGAAAGTCGATTAATCGGCTAATTTTGTTGGAAAATTGTTCATAAAACCGTTAATGATCACACTGATGTAATGAGTGTAGGCATTTATTCGGAATCAACTCTCGAGTGTCTTCAGCATGTTGTAACAGTGACAGCCGTTGTTTCGTCCCACTGGCTGAAGGATATAAAAGCACCCCTACGAATGCTGCGGGGTTCGTCCTAGTCTGATCGCCGGCCGTGTGGTTTCAGCTCCGGCGCCTCCCCGCCCTTGAGGAGCTTCTGAGCCCCGATCCTCCCTTTCCCTTCTTCCCCCCCCCCTGAGGCCTTATATCTGCGACTTCAATTCTGTCCACATGCGTTCCTACTGTTAATAAAACCTTCGTGTTATCGCTATGTTTTGTTATGTAAGGGCCTAAGAGGCCGTATGATCTACACGTAAATAAACCTGAGGAGACAGGTTTATTACATGGAGATCCCGGCTAGGGTTTTTTTTAAATAAAAACCTCAATGAACGAGCTCTTTCATAGTACCCCCTCTATTTCTGTAGATCAAAATCTCCTATGTAATATCATGATGCTGCAAAATCACAATATTTCGTGCTAAATTTAAATTTGTGACATTCCCACCTCTGATGTGCTAAATTGAATCTCTCTTCTCTTTCCTTCGTCTTATACGAAGTCGAAGCGCATGAATTGCTCCCTCTAGCACGAGGCCAACCAGAAATCGAATTAAATCTTACATCTTTATTTTTGAGCAACAAATGAAGTCCTGGCCAGGCCGCACCACACCTCGTGCAATAAAGTTATTCATTGAATAATGATGGTGCCGGAAGCGCTGTAATGCTCAAATTCTCCCAGGTATTAATGCAGAAAAAGTTTAGAATTCTAAGGAATGTCACACATTAAAAAATTAATTACTGATGAGAAAATACAGCATCATCCTTTTAGTTCCTCATAGCACTATAATCTATGTTCTCTTAATATCTCTTCTTCCGTGCGTCTTTCGCAATCGTTTTTACACGGCAGCTGCCTTCATAAGCCCAGTTTTTTATCCTAGGAATAGATCCTGCGAACATTCACATTGCCGTGTTACAGCCCAATACTTGCGTAACTCCACATCGTGCCCTACGTGCAATTAATCTTATCCACCGGCCAACTGCTTTGCACCCAATAATAGAATGCCACTCTCCCAACCTCGTAGCATTACAATAAGAAATTTTTGAATAGACAGGCGCGCGCCCGCAGAGAACCGCTCCTGTTCTCCATTTTTTCTCTGCTATTTTTGCCATCCCCGATACTCAGTCTCACATCAATCAACAAAGTCGCTCCGGTCGCAAACTATAGCTCTACCGATCGACCACCACCCCACTGGAGGCAACTGCTTCAAGTTACACTTTTACCAATAGTACCGCCCGTTCCCCCTCCCTCACTCCCTCCGAAACATTTCTCTTCCACATACCTCCCCTGTCTACTCACTCCATGGCTGAAGATAATAATTATCATAATCACCTATCCCTTCTTCACCTCAACTACATCGACTGATCTGCTATTCCTGACGATATTCATCAAGCTCTTCCAAACGAGTGAGGAACGACATTTACGACCGGTATCTATTACTCGTCTTCTCACTCTAGACTGGAACGGAAAGCTGCCACGAATGCCAACATGTGATCGGAAGAAAAAGGCTCGCTACAGTGCGCTCCGTATGGCAGAATTCACAATATTCTCTCCTTTCAGTCCCTGGGGACAGGGACTTCCAAATAGGGTAGGATGTAATGAGCGTAGGCATTTATTCGGAATCAACTCTCAAGTGTCTTCAGCATGTTGTAACAGTGACAGCCGTTGTTTCACCCCACTGGCTGAAGGATATAAAAGCACCCCTACGAATGCTGCGGGGTTCGTCCTAGTCTGATCGTAGGCCGTGTAGTGTCGGCTCCGGCGCCTCCCCGCTCCTGAGGAATTCCTGAGCCTAGTTCCTCCTTCCCCCCCCCCTTCCCCCTGTCCTCATGTCCGTGACTTGTATCGCTGTCCACATGCTTCTCCACTGTTAATAAAATCTTTATTTTACTGCCGTGTTTTGTTATGTAAAGGCCTAAGAGGCCGTGTGATCTACACGTGAATAAACCTGAGGGGACAGGTTTATTACACTGACATTGACAAAACGACTTCTTCACTTTTTCATCGTTCAATGGTATCACTAGAAGACATAGTGTCTTCAACCTCAAGAACCACATTCTAAAGTCGTTCAAGAATCGTTTATGATCCGAGCTGTGAAAACTTTTAATGATCTACCTCCAACACTAATTCGCTCTCTTCCGAAAACATTCATCTACAAGTTGGAAACGTTTCTAAAACAAATAGACCTTTTCTGGTTTATTGCAGCCTTTTTCAGTGAATAGTGAACAAGTAAAAAGAATCTTACAACCGGTTCATTGCTAACAAGTACTAAGGGCTTAGAAAAATGAATCAATAGAGTGAAGAACTCTTCACGAAACACTCTTTTCTATAATGCCCAGCCTAATTCATAATGTTTTGCGCAAATTATATAGACTGGGTATTATAAAAAAGATTGTTTCGTGAGAAGTTCTTCACTCTATTGATTCATTTCTCTGAACCCTTAGTACTTGTTAGCAATGAACCGCTTGTAAGAGACTCTTTTTTACTGGTTAACTATTCACTTAAAAAGGCTACAATGAACTAGAAAAAGACTTTTTGTTTTAGAAAAGTTTCCAGCTTGCCGTTGGATGTCTTTGAAAGACAGCGAATTGGTACTGGAGGTAGTTCATTCCAAGTTTTCACAGCTCGGATCATAAATATTTCTTGAAAGACTTTAGAATATGGTTCTTGAGGTTGACGACTATGTCCTCTAGTGATACTATTTAAAATTGAAACAGTTAAGAAATCGTTTTTGTCAATGCCAGTGCGATCATCAACAATTTTATAAACAATATTAAGTGCTGATTAATAAATATTCTGTCGTTCAGAAAACGAACAAACAACAAAATCGCTTTAAAAAAAGGCAACTTTACAAGCCACTCTATAAAAACCATGGAAGAAGTCACTTTTTTAGACTTTAAAATGCCAAACTTAGCCGTAACCTTTCGTGCTAACGTAATCTGGCACTTTTTCACTGCACTTTTTGACTCAATAAATTCTGCGTTCTTCTTTTGCTGATCGTTAGAATGCTAACTTTTGTGCTAAACTTGTTTTCTATCATTTTTTGGCTTAACAAATGTTCTATGTCCTAGTTTCTTGGACGAAAAAGGAGGATACATCCTTCTGAACAGGATTCGTTTTAAAAAAATGAGTTTACCTCCTTCGTCGCTGGTGGTGGGGACATCCGGGTCCTGATCCCGTTCAACTTTCCGCCGCTTCATGCTCTCAGATTCTCTTAGAAAAAGCTGATAGCCCAACGTATCAGCACGACTAGGCCAAGACTATCGTTTCAGTACATTCTGCGGAACTTTCCGGCCACGATACCAACAGAAACAGGCAAAGTCTCATCTTTTATAGGCAGACATGAAAGCTGACGGCCCCGAGCCGCAACTACACACATCACTCTGGCGAAGGAAAACACACATACACACACAGACAATGGCGCGCGCACAGGACGGGAAAGCTCAGCAGGAAGTGAGGGCGGGCGGGCGGGCGGGCGCATCTTACAAATAGACGGCTGTACTGGGTAGCATTTGCTTAGAAATACACCATAACTAGTCTCTATTGATAGAAGAAACAGCAGATAAAACACGGCCTGGCCTGGTTCACAAACGAATATACAGGAATTGAAGATATAGGCGATAGACAGAAGATATTCACAGCGGTTAAAACTCTACTTTGGACCAGAAATCCTCCTCGGAGCTTGCCTTCTTGGAGAGTACCGAATCTTGGCTGACTTCGTTATCGTCCTCCTGGAACAACAGGTTACTAGGTCGATCAGACGATTAGTAGAAACGATTCAAAGCCACAAAACGTACCACGATACCCTTGAAGGCATTCTCCAACTCGTCCGTCCTTGACGGCCGGGCCTTACTGGAGGCACCGAACGGGATCGGCGACTTGGACAGACAACTCAGGGTCTCACTGAAAAGCGGGTAGGGTTATTCCAGTGAAAGCAACCATCAGAACAATCGATCAGATAAGGAGAAGGCTTGGCTCCCACCTCGAGTTCGCCGACGATCGACATGACGATTGACTACTCAGCCGACATAGACTATTCAGTCGAAGACTGCTCACACCGGAACTAGACGAACTGGAAACAAAGTGAATGACAATGCCGTCGGGTGAGGGAAAACCACATGAATATCGCTGAAGTCTCGTAACAGCATCAAAACCAGCATCCACCTTTTACACACCGAAAAGAGAAGTAGTAGCCTTGAATTCCTTAAGAAAATGCTGCCTCGGCAGAGAAAAAAGCGACAAAATTCTGTATTTCAGTCACATCGAATTGGACACTATTCAACTCAAATTGTGCATTTTCAACCCAAATTGGCACTCATCAAACCAAATTGGACACCATGCTAAGCCAGACATTTGATATCAAAGCGAAACTCTTCCAAATCGAAGTAATCTTCTTCTACATTAAGCTAGAGACTCTTCAAAAATGTTGGAATAATGTTTTGCCCAAAGAAAATTTTAGAATAATTTTCTTTGAAGTTTTAGTTGACTTTCCAATAAGAGAACACATAGTTCAAAATTTAAAAAAAATTTATTTCTCGAGAGAAAACAATGATCTGAAGTTTGTTCTAAAGAGCATGAAGGCGGTCATTTTCTGTTGCCGAAACAGAGATTGCGCCTTGCCCCCGTCCGAAAATTCCCGATTTTCATTCAATTGATTGCCGTTTGCATGCAGTTTCACACCTGCAAACGGTGCAACATAGACAATTGTAAAAAATATACACATCTCTTAACTTTCTTGCTGCATGTAAGCAATATTTACACTATCAATCAAATAAACATTGCGACTTGCTTTTCGAGTGCATGACGCGATCCAGCCCTTAATGCACTACATGCCTGTGACCTTGCTGCGCCTTTCAACAAAATTTAATTTATCATTTCTCTCAATTTTTTAGTAAAATTTGTACACTTATTGGGGCAGGTAAACAAAAAAATTCAAAAAAAAATACTACACACTAATTTTTTTGAAAAAAAATTATTCTAACTATACTTTCGATTTCGAAGCGTTCGCTTTCATTTAAAAGGTCTTACCAGAGAATGCCGTTAGCTTCCCATAGAACTTCGGATCGAGACCTATATCACGTGAAGGAGCTTGAGACGCTGATCACAGATATGTAGACCAAATTTGCTAATCGGATCTCCTAAGCGGGTTGTGGCTGGCGGAAGCCGCGTTGTTGCGTAATCAGAAGTGCGAATGGCAGCGCTGACAGCAGCGGCAGCGGCACAGTGGTACGGTGTTCACTTCACAGGAATGGGGTCATGGGTTCGATCCCCGTCGGTGACGTTGTTTTTGCATTTTATGACCTGTCCTCGACGTGGACCTATAATCTCATTTTTAGCACATTTTTGAGCGAACGGCTGTTGGCGACTTGCAATTACGTCTACTAGGACATTTGAAGTTAGAAACGCGTTTCAGGTAACATACTTTATTCATGGCGTGAAGGAAGTCAAAAATTTAAATCAAGACAAAAATCAAATATCAACAACATTTAATCATCATAATTAAAAAAACTACATCTGTTCAAACTTTCCTCAATACTGAAGGAACAACGCTTTGTTGATTTTTAATTTTATTTCACTTTTGATTTTTGTCTTGATTTAAATTTTTGACTTCCTTCACGCCATGAATAAAGTATGTTACCTGAAACGCGTTTCTAACTTCAAATGTCCTAGTAGACGTAATTGCAAGTCGCCAACAGCCGTTCGCTCAAAAATGTGCTAAAAATGAGATTATAGGTCCTCGTCGAGGATAGGTCATAAAATGCAAAAACGCCGTCACCAACGGGAATCGAACCCATGACCCCAATCCTGTGAAGAGAGCACTACCACTGTTCGGCTACCGCTGCTGTCAGCGCTGCCAACTGCACCTCTGATTACGCAATACTGGCGGCTTTCGCCGGCCAGAACTCGCTTAGGAGATCCATTTAGCAAATTTGGTCTACATGTCTGTGATCAGCGCCTCGAGCTCTTTCACCTGATATAGGTCTCAATCCGAAGTTCCATGGGAAGCTGACGGCATTCCCTGGTTAGGCTTCGGCTTAGAACAGTGTCCAACTTGATGTGAAAAGTGTCCAAGACGTGAAAAGTGTCAAATTAGATTTGAAAGTGCCCAGTTCGACGTGAAAATGGTATATCTAGTTGTAGCCTTGCATACCAGGTAAGGGGCTCGGGTGTAGAAAATCTCCACCCCTCAAGTAGTAGACAAAACATTCATGCGAAGTCTTTGAACCTATTGAGTTAGGGACCCTAGAATTTTACTACGGAATAGCGCAGTCTCACAAGAAAATGCCTTCCAAACATCGAATATGCAGAAAAAATGCAAAAATACTGCTTCATAGGCCAGGGTCAGGTGTTCAGCTCTTTGCCTTGCAGTATTTTTGCATTTTTCTGCATATTCGATGTTTGAAAGGCATTTCCTTATGAGATTGTGCGATTCCACAATAAACTGTCGCAACCCATAATTCGGTGTATGTAATAGGCTCTTCAAAAATTGAATATACCTTCCTACTATTTGAAAAAAAGCTTTCGCTGTGGTATTAATTTTCGTCGTACAGACACAAGCCTGAGGTCATTCTCCGGTTAGAATTCATTCGCTACGATTCCGCAAAGTTTTCAGGTTCTTCTTTACTTCATTTGACGACGAACATTTAATGGGCTTAACGATCATCCAAGACAAATTCCTGCGTAATCTGCTATGGACCACGAACGATCACTTGGAAAAATTCCAAGTCTATGCGTTAAATAATGAAGACGACGCCCTCTGAACATAGCTGGAGGCAGTCGGTTGACCTGGATGACCTCACCGTTCTCACCCCTACACGCTACACAGTGTAGCTACGGGGAAGAAAAACAACAACATGTTCTTTCAAATCTCGGGGGAAACAAGCACTGAACAAAACTCGAATCCAGACGAAAATTCACTCAGTGCACTCATCCTTCTCGACCTCCGACCAGATTTTACCTACTACCCTACCAAGCCACGTTTGCCTAACCAGGATACTATCTCAACGGTAGGTCGGAACGGCGCAAATGTTGCATATGGGCAGAACCGCCTCTCCCTGGGAAGTAGCAAACTGCAGGTATCTCGACCCCAATACAACTCTGCGCAGAGTTAGGGGCGACGGAAGTAGCCTGTTGGCGCCCTGTTGATTCATGTGCTCCACAGCTGACGGGCGCGCGCGGGATGAGGGCTGGTATCGCGGACTAGCGCAGTGCACAGGTGGCGTAGTAGGGAAGAGCTCGGGCTCGTGAGCGAGGGGTGGGGGTTTGGATCCCGCAGACTGTGTTTCTTTTGCAGTTTTGCACAATCCATGTTTATCATATAGGTAACCCACCTAGGGGTATTATAGTGTGTTATAGAGCATGTTTACATATAACATATGCTTCAAACTACAGATTAGCTAAAATGTTCACTTCTGTGTCACTTATTTTAAGCCTATTTTGTGTGAAGCTGTAGTTATGTAGCGATAGATATTTTGTGGCACTAGTTAAAAGTTCCGACTCCACCAACAAGACTTTTCATCTGAGGGGTTATTTGGGGTGCTGATCACGAATCTGACATCCGTTTTTCACGATTCGGTCGGAGGCCACCCATACCGTTAACAAGGGTGGTCCAGGCAGGGTCACCGATTTCGCTGAAACTTCGTCTAGGGGGGATATTTGGGGTGCTGATCACGAATCTGACATCCGTTTTTCACGATTCTTTCTCCACCTGCCGTCACCGGCAGAAACTTTAGGAATGTAATCCTGTGCCTTCCTGTACTTATATTATCCAGCCGAATCGTGAAGAATGGATATCAGATTCGTGATCAGCACCCCAAATAACCCCCCTAGACGAAGTGTCCGCGAAATCGGTAACCCTGCCTGGACCACCCTTGTTAACGGTATGGGTGGCCTCCGACGGAATCGTGAAGAACGGATACCAGACTCGTGATCACCATCCCAAGTAACCCCACTAAATGAAGTTTCAGCGAAATCGGTGACCCTGCCTGGACCACCATTGTTAACGGTATGCGTGATATATGTATATGTAAACATGCTCTATAACACACTATAATACCCTAGGTGGATCACCTATATGATAAACATGGATTTTGCAAAAGTGCAAAACAAACGCAGACCGCGGGATCCAAACCACTGACCCCACGTCCACGAGCCCGAGCACTTCCCTACTACGCCACCTGTGCGCTGCGCCACTCCGCGATACCAGCCTTCATCCCGCGCGCGTCCGTCAGCTGTGGAGCACATGAATCAACAGGGCGCCAACAGGCTACTTCCGTCGCCCCTAACTCTGCGCAGAGTTGTATTGGGGTCGAGATACCTGCAGTTTGTTAATTCCCAGGGAGAGGCGGTTCTGCCCATATACAACATTTGCGCCGTTCCGACCTACCGTTGAGATAGTATCCTGGTAAGACTGACATTCAGGTTCCTCTGGTTCCCGTTCTGCCACAGAATCTTAACGTGCCTGCAGGTGGCGGAGAATCGCGGTTTGTTTGACGATGTCAACATGGCGATGTGCTGCTCGAACGCCTCGAAGTCTTCATCACTGTCGTCTTCGTCATCTTCGCTTTCCTCAGAGGGTCCTGAAGGAAAATCTATTAAGTCTGCCATAACTTCACTATTTAGATGGCATGACAGCAACAAGACAGGAAAAATGGTGTTTTTCGAAATAAATAAAAGCATTTAATGTAAACAGAGCATTTAGTGAGTTTCACTTCGCATATATGGACGCACAAACGGATTAATGGCACACAAAGGGAGACCTCTCGCAAGTTCAGACTACACAAAGGGATATAGTGGTCATTAGAGCTTTCGGTCCAGTAACGTGCAGTTTAAAAATAGAAAATAATCGAAGTAATCGATCTCGATCCATTACAAAACCATGACACAAAAGAACAGCCATTTAAGTCTTCGCTTTGATGATTCGCAGCTTAGAAATAGGAAATACCGCTGTATCAACGCAAACTGACAGAAGCGGACTTTCGAACGGATTAACCCGCTTCTACACAGCAGAATTCGGATCCATCCTAGTCGGGGGGGGGGGGGGAGAACATAACTAAATTTACATAACAAATTGACTTGGGATTTACGGAGCGGCACCTAGAAGGTAGAATAGGACCGAAAAAGCAAACAAAGAAACACACAAACAAATACCCGCGGTTGTACAGACGTCCCGGCGGTCAAGGCGTATTCAAACGCAGACGACCGCCGCCTGACATGTTATAACCGGAATCCGTCATGATGAGGGGTGCTCACAGCTTTACAACCGTGGTGAAATTTGTTTTTGTTTGGGAATTTTGTCAGCTTGGGCCCTATTTTGTGCTCCAGAACCCGATCCATGAATCCCAAGTCAACTGATTGCGTAATTTTTAGTTATGTGCCCCCTCCCTCGACTAGGAGAGATCCCAGAATTTCTTCAAAAGCCTTAAACAACACGTAAAATGTATGCGACGGCTATTAAAACTGCTCTAACAATTAACAGTTAGTAAAAAACCCAACGACATTGGTCACATAAACGAACGCTCAAACAGATGTACGGATTAACTCGGTTCTGTGTTGTAGGAACCGTTTACAGATTCAGATAACATTAAAGGAGAAGTAGCGACCGTTAGTGCAAAAAAAAAAATCAATATTATCGATCACTAGTTGTCATCGACAGACGCACAGACGGATTTAATAGGCTAAGTGCAGTAGAACGTCACCCGCAGAGTCAAATAACAAAATTATAACCACCCGCCATTAAAAACTTTGATCTGGTGAATTGGAAATCAAGGAAAACGCCGATTGCACACCGCTTTCAGAAGCAGACGCACAGATGGATTTATTTGGATGGACGTCAATCAAAGGAAAAAACAACATGTTCGTCGCGCACTGACCATTAAATCCTCATCAAGCAATTCAAAGATGGACAAAACAGAAAGCTGTTATATCGATCGATCCTCTGTACGTCCGCACGTATAACATATGGTGACAACCGGACGCACATACAGATGCACAGACGAACTATTTTTCAATCTATTAATATTGTTATAAATCTAATGGTTTATTTATTTATTTATTTATTTGTATGTGGATAACCACGGAAGTAAGAAAAAACAAACAAAAACAAATGCAAACTAACTAAAGGTACAGTAAATAATGGCATATATACGACAATAGTCGTCAATTCTTAGACAACGGCTAAGAAAATACTAAAAATCTCCCGTGATTCAAAATCAGCCTCACCTTTGAATATAGGTTCACTATCGGACCAAAAACTGCACAGATTCAACAGCTCGTTCATCACTACAGCGTCGTCCTTGTTGATTTCTTCTTCACAACCACTAAAGGTGGGTAGAATCAGATTTAATGAAGCATAAGATGAAGTGAATAAGCGAAAACTCGAAGGATAAGAGAAGAGCTCACAACGTCCTGGCTAGAGAATTCCAAGCGAGGCCTTTTTGGTGTAGGAATGTCGACGTGGACATCGTGCAAGGCTCGGCGACATCGAGAACTTCCAGCTCGTCATTGAAATGCACACCCTGAAGCTGCATCTTAGAGAAAAGACTGTTGGACGAACCACTTACTAGAAGACTATGTAACCCTACGATGCCTAGCAAAAGTATCTATCTGCTCGAAAAATGGCAAAATCTCTCTCATCACCGGAAATTGTCCACTCCATCTAATTTTCACATTCAAATTTGACCTAAAACTCAAGAAAAGTGTGGGCATTAGCCGTTGAATCGGAGATTTTAGATGATGTCTTGCCTCTGTCAAAATTATTCATCCATTAATAAAATCGTGTGCACTTTTATAAACAAATTATTTCGTTGATTTGCCTTGCCAAAATTATTGATCCATTTAACAAAATCGAAGCGCTCTTGGAAACTGAAAGATCCACTGACCTTTCTAGGTGCTTAACCACCTTAAACATCCTTCTTGGCACGGTACAGAGCATTTTTTGGTCGACAACTTTAAGTTTTCTTTTCAAAGCACCGTTATAACGATTTTTACTTGGACAACGGTGTTGCAGTTCCCACTGCTGAAGTACGGACGTTCAAAGATTGTTCTACCAGAGATTTCTTCTACTAAAATGCAGTCCGGCTAACGTGTTGGCTACTTCATGGCACCATTTGTGCAACGTTCCAGGTATTCCAAAGGCAATTTTGTTCCCAAATTCATCCATTTTCTCGCAACAACCTGAAATTTCGCCAAAGTATTGCTTTTAGAAAGAAAATATTGGATTTAAACACGCTGCAAGCAAATTTTTACGCCACTCATTGGACAAGATGGAGTGAACGAAGCTTTCTTATCCGACTTCTGGGAAACCCGGCTTGCCCTTCAAAAATCGCGTACAGGTTTGATTTTTGACATTCTATTTGGTTCCAAAATGCACCCTGCACACAAACTGATTAGCAACCTGACTTGTTTGCGAGATAACCGAAGCCAGAGCGCTCCTAGATCTGACGGTGGGTCTCCTAGTGGGTATTTCTAATCTCGTCTAGTGTTGACTTTGTTTCTTGAAAAGATCGCACAGAACGCTCGCCACTTGTGTACAGGCTGCATTTTGGAAGCGCATGGAGAAAATCGACAGTTTGCACCGATTTTGAAGGACAGGACTCGAACAACAATGCTCCGCTTCCCTTGCCGATCTGTCCTTCAAAATCAGTTCTAACCGTCGATTTTTTTTCACGCACTTCCAAAATGCAGCCTGTACACAAGTGGCGAGCGTTCTGTGCGATCTTCGCAAGAAAATGTTTTACTTTAACGTTCCGGACAACACAACAAACAACAAAGTCAACACTAGACGAGGTTAGAAATATCTACTATAGCACCATGTCATCAGATCTAGGACTGCTGGCTTAGGATATCTCGCAAACAGAGTCAGATTGCTGATCAGACTGTGTTCAAAGTGCATTTTGGAACGAAATGGAATGACAAAAATTAAACGTCTACACGATTTTTGGAGCACAAGTCGGGTTTCCAAAAAGTCGGACAAAAAGCTCCGTTTCACACCTTGTCGAATGAGTAGCGTAAAAATTTCCTCGCAGCGTGCTTAAATCAAGTATTTTTCTTTCTGAGAGCAATATTTTAGCGAAATCCCAGGCTGTTGAGAAAAAACGGTTAAATTTGAGAACAAAATCGCCTCAGAAGGAGCTGGAACGCTGCACAAATGGTTCCATGAAGTAGCCAACACGTTGGCCGGGCTGCATTTTAGTAGAAGAAATCTCTGGTAGAACAATCGTTGAATGTCTGCACTTCAGCAGCAAGAACTACAATATCGTTGCTCACGTAAAAATCGTTATGACGGTCGTTTGAGAAGAAAACGTCATCCAAAAAATGACCCGCAGCATTTCAAACAATGGGTATTTAGGGTAAACACAACCTTAGAAAGGTCAGTAGGTCGTTAATTCTTGGAAGGCATCTTGATTTCAGCAGCTGAATACTTGGTACTTTGACATGGAAAACTGATGCAATAAGAAGAAAAAAAGGATCTATCCTAGTCCGGGGGGGGGCACATAAATAAAAACTATTATATGTAACAAATCCACTTGAGACTTACCGAGCGGCCTCCACGGAACCACATGGGACCTAGACAAGTAAAATCACGAAGAAAAAAACGAAAAAATTACATTTGTTGCGGTTGTAAGCCGGCAAAGTTGTGTGCCCTCCTCACCATGTTAAATCCTGGTTATAACATGTCAGCTGGCGGTCAGCACGCGGCATGCCTCCATTCCGTCGCTCTTTGCCCTCCGAGACGGTTGTAAACCGCGGCGATTTTTTGTTTGTTTGTTCGTTCGTCTTTGGTTTCTTTTAAGTTCAAACTCGTTCTCTAGGAACTACTCGATAAGTCTCAGTTCACTTTGTTACCTACTTTTTAGGTATGTGCCCCCCCCCCCGGACTAGGATAGATCCGAAAAAAGTAAGTCTACACGATACAACAAAAAACGGGCTGTCGCACGATTGAAAACTAAATTAATTAATAACAGAAAGCTTCCTTTAAAATCATCTTTGAGAGCGGTTTAGTAATTTCATCAAGCGAGAACACAATACAGATCTAGTAGTCATTGTGAAGCTTGAATTTTCTCCAAATTATGCACGGAAGACCTCCAAAAATCGAAGCAGGGATGAAGCCAAGGATTCTAAGCCATCAGTTGAAAATGAAACTCTTCTCACCACGCGACACAGAGCGAACCACAGCGAATGATACTGTCTCATACGGGAGACGGGAGCACGAACACTGCCCGTTCAGCGCAGGTAAACAGGAGATAAGATATTCCCCCGGGAAGGGGTTGCGCAACACGGCTCGCTGAGGTCATTCGGCTCGTCAACAGCAGACTTCAAACTGCGGGACGACTACGCTCACGCCAGCCAAGGTCAGCGGCGAGACCAGGTCGGTGATTCGGGAACCCTAATTAGACACCAGACACGGCACTGAAGTTCAAATGACTTCCTAATTGGGTGGGACCGGTTCCAGCGGGCCGAAAACTTGGTGAATCTACAGCTTCATGCCAAATGCCCGACTGAAAGGTGAGGAAACTCAGCGCTCCACGAAAAATCCAGACTTGCCTCGAAACGCTGCCCAACGACCCCAGCTTGCCTACCTTTCGCTTCAGCGCCTCTCGCTTCGGTCGAGACGATGGAGGACGACGATCGTATTCGATGCTGGACACGGAGAAGTTCGAGCTGCCACGAGCGAGTTTAAGCATCTTCTCTTCAGAGCAACCAACTGGAATGGAGAACAGCTGAGTTTGAGTGGCTCTTTCGCGAGAAAAACGTCGAACCTGCCACTACTTCACTACTTGTAGACTTTTTCGGTACATTCAAAAGCTTGTGGACGCTAGCATTTGCTTTCCCACAACTTACAAATGGAAAATGGATATGTTGAAACGAACTGGACCTCGATGGGATTTATTTGACCTCCACATTATTTGTCGTAAATATTTATATTCACTTTTTCATACTACTGAAACATATTTGAAATAAAGATCGCTATGAAAACAACAATTCAACAATCGCTACAGAATGCACCATGCGCTCTACTCCTACGTCATGTTGTGGCGGTACCTTAGAAGCGTACAACCCTTGCCTATTCCACGAAACTCCCTGTTGAAGCGATAGATGTCAGAGTCCCCTGCTTCTCACGCAGGAAGGCAACCTCTCGAATAAGGTTGGGGTAGGATTCACCAATGGCTTTACCCTGGGTAAGCTTCCAAGAAGATCGACAGTTACACGGGGTGTGTCATTCATCAACGGCTTCACCTTGCCACTCGTGGATAATTCTGACACGCTTTCCGCACGAAGGCACCGAAGTACAATGAGCATAAAGGAATCGTCAGTCACGTGTCGTAGTACCTAAAGGAGGTGAGGTGAACCGCATTGCCTAAATTTCATTCGAACAGCTTCGAAAGCCGTTGTTTCTGGTTCCTTCTACATTGAGAAACCTTGCCCTGATTTTGAGTGTCATTTGTTCTTGAGTGAAGTTTCGTCAATCATCGCCTTATTTTAAACAGCACATTGGTATTGGGCGCGTGCAGCGCAGTCGGAGGAGGCGTCGACTGTCGCGTGCACCCGATACCATGTTCCTGGTTCGGATTTCCCGCCCAGGCCGACCAAACCTTCTATCCCTCCGGGGTCGGTGAATTGGTACCAGACTTGTCTGGGAAGGATAAAGCGCTGGCCACCGCAAGTCAGTCATTGTATGGCCAAATACGCATTCAACTCGCCTATACGACATCCCGTAGAAGTAGAATGCGTGGCGCATCCCAAAAGGGATTGAATAACGCCGTTCTACATCCTTTTTATCCTTTATTGGTATTGAATAATGATGCGTCAACAAGAAGAAAGTAGTAAAAACATCATATAGCAGCAAGCTCCAAAAAGGCGTGCAGATGCTGTTTCTCTAAGGAAATCCGATAGCCGAGAAAAACGCAGAAAAGCGAAAGATGTGGAAACTGAACCCTTGACGTCACGTTCGTGAAGCATCACTTCTACTATTGCGCCACGCAAGTCAGATGAGCGCTTCGTGTGTATTCAGATACACCACCCCATAAAGGCACTGGACGTGTCTCTAGCCGAATCTTTGACAATGCAGAGGATTTGACAGCTTTGAAGACCCTGATTCATAGGAAAGGCTGAGCTTCGCAGCATCGACAGCTGCTATATTTCACGTCAACTTCGGGACAGCCGCTCCTTAGTTCTCGGGAAAAACCTGGGTATCAATTAACCAAATGATATCTGCAGGTTGCTACCCTAGCCATGCTTGAAAACTTCAGACATTTCAGGAGAGACTTGGCACGATTCTATCATGATCGAGATGAGCAATACAACCGGCCAAACACCAAGAAATCAGCGTAGATAGATGCTTCCAGGGTGTTCATCGAAAAGCGCGCCCCAGTGAGAACGACTGGCAGCTGGGCTGCGATTTTTATTACGCAATATTGCACAGACCTAGTTCGTCCCACCCAATTAGGAAATTTTTTGCGCTAATCTTGACTGCATTGTGAGGCTCTTTAACATCATAGGATTCAAGCGAAGCTTGGAGATACCACTTCTTCTCTTCTTTGCGACTTATTACCCCGTTCTTCGAGGATGGCCGAAGGCCTTCACATAATGTGGCAGCTTCTGTGCGCTCAAGGAAGTTCTTCAGGAAAAGAAAGGAGCACCTCGTTCAAAACAGGACTGTCCCATCACAGTAATGTTCCAAGCCAGAATAAGACTAGAAGAATAGTTGACTTCAACTCACCTTTCTATCCAGTGACGTATATTGTCATTCGAAAATAGCGCCGAGCATCTTCAGAAGAGGAGTTGATGATAGAGAATGGTCAGTGCTGAATCCTTCAGGACTCGTGTTGGTTCTGGAAAATAAGAAAAACTTGGAATAAACGTCGAAAAAGTGGCATTTATCGCGGAAAGTCGGGGGAAAGTGAGCCTCGAAGAGGAAATAAGGGCAGAACTGACGAATATTGGAGGTTTTCAATGCACAAAAGGGTCCATATAAGACCCTCAAAGTGTTAGGAATAGTAGAAGAGGGGTGATACAGATGGCCGCCGGAGGGAGATCTCCAGATGACCCCGAAGCGCGCCGAGAATGGTGTGAAGTCGCCGGATTCCCAGGTGGCTGAGGGCACCTTACCATCTTCTAGGCAAATTCCATGAGAATTCGGCTCCCCTGACGGTACCGAAGACAAAAAGCGAGAAAAAGGCTCCAGAATCCAGCTGTCCAACGATATTCAAAGGGGGTGGCCGGCGAATCGATCAGTTCGTTTAAAGGACCGACGCTGAACTACCGTACCGTGAGAATGGAGCTGATCAGTTGGCGGCGCACTGATAATCATCTCCGATCAGCTTCCGCTTCATGAATTCGAAGGTTCAGTAGAGGAAATAGAGAACTAGGGGGAGACAATTATAAATGGCGGATATCAGGACCGGCTCACCGTAACCGCAGTGCTGGTCGCGCCGAGACTTTGCTGTCTGCGCCCTCTAGCCCAAAGATCGCGCGTCCGCGTCCACGCTGCGACGTCCGATCGATGTCTTGTGCGCCCGCGACGGCACAGTGTGCAAGTGGGTCGTGGTGCAGTAGGTAGAGGGTTTACTTCATGCGAGGGATGTCGGGGGTTCGGTTCCCGGGCGCCGCGGCGTTTTTGCACTTCAGCTGAGTATCTTAGATCTGGGAGGTTTCGACGTCTACACGACGTTGCGCGTTTTTTGCGCGTTGTTTCAGCCGTATGCGCTTCGCCGCTCGAAGAGCGCAGAACCCAGCCGCGAACTCCTCCTGAGCGAAGAAAGCGGTCTCCATACGAGCAGCTTGTATGGCCACACCCTGAAGTCCCTTCCCTAGCCTGGCTCTGCACTCGAAGAGCGCAGAACCCAGCCGCGAATTCCCCCTGAGCGAAGAAAGCAGTCTCCATACGAGCAGCTTGTATGGCACACCATGGAGTCCTTCCCTAGCCTTGTTCTGCGATTGCACAATGGACGTCTCACCCGACGCTTAAGGTTACGGTGAGCCGGTCCTGATATCCGCCGTTTATAATCCTGTACTAGGGGGGGGGGGGGCATTAGCAACCACTTCAGCGCCACTGTTCCAAATCGGACCTTCCCACCCTGATCTACGAAATAGTCTGTAGTTGATCGTTTCATTTGGCCAGCATAATAGAAACAAACCCGAAAATAACAGTCGGAACTTCAATTTGAAGAAAATTTCATCACCAACTGAAGGAAAACCAAGAGAACTTGTTTGGAGGAATAGCGCGCTCCAATGCCAACTCACGCTCCAATGCGACCGCCATCGCTGTTTCGAGGAAGCTTGAACCCTCTTAACTTCCCAGAAAACTGCCTGTTCGATGATTCTTCTGGTTCTTCGGGCCAGCAAAACTCTGGGCAGCTACTTTAGCCGGAGAGCAACCGTTTTTGGGCGAGAAACCAACTGAATTATCCTTTCGACCGTGTTTAGGACCCTATCACTTAGGTTACAGTAATCTTTGGTGACATCTGAAAGGATGATTCAAGAAGTAGATACGAAGAAGGAACGAGACCTAAAAGATCTACCAGGAAGGCTGACAATATATGATATATAAATGTGTCAGGAGAGGAAGATTAGTGATACAGGTCCCCCTGCAAGTTGGATCTATACTTCAGTCACCTGGCGGTGCGCGCTACCAATATCGATCGCTTGCGCCACCTAATCGATATTGGTGGCCTTCATAACCAATCAATAAATCAATGACTCTATCCACCCATAAATCTAGATTTTTCATACAAATTTTATTGGAAAATACAGTAGTAAAGTGCGTGTCGGAAAGGCGCCGAACGGCGAAGATCGATTTCAAAGTTGAGGTCCCGCCCAGGCCAATTGATCCACCACTGCATAATCGATAATTTGGTAACGGACGTGCCTAAGTAGAACCACCGATTTCCCTATCGGCTGGCGACAACAAGTCAACGCATGTGTCAAATAAAAAAATCGTCTCCACGATGTCCACGATATCCCGTAAAAGTAGAATGCATGGCACATCCTGCTAGGGGATCGATAAAAGCAGTCATTTCTCTTTTTTTAAACAGGACCGTTATCATACAATGTCAAAGCCACAGTATCCATGGATTTATGGACTACATTTATCTCTGTCGAGGTGGCCAGAAGGGCGCCTACGGTTGACGCGCTCTGATTGGTTAGTGAATTCCCGCCTTCCGATGTAGGTAGGCCACGTTAACGACCTGTGCCAAAAACTAGGTTGCTCACACAAAACGTGGTCGGTAGAGAAAAATATGTTGGATAGTGTTTCCCCAAGTATTGGCGTAAAAACCACTTGCCAACTTGTTTACATGTCCATTCGTCTGTCCGCGCAAAATAAATGGCCGGTGGACGCCGGTTAATCAATAAAGATCGATAAAATCGATTCTTGACCAGAAACGCCTGTCTGAAGTGAGATTCATACGAATATGCTGCACGATGGACCGACTTCATAGCAAGTGGTCAGTTTCGATGGGTAAATATCGATTGATTTTATCGACCTATTGGGCGAGACAGTTAAGCTACTTTCTAAGTAAAAGTTGTTATTTAACCTCTAAATGGAACACTAGAATATTCCCCCCAATCCATGCATTCCTGTCTCTCACTGGAGTAGGTTCGCTTGAACAGTTCGAATCTTGTCGTTAATGTGGCCCACAGCGGAGGGGAAGGGAAGATCAGACCAACCAGGTCGCATCGAATGAGCGTGCCATACACAGGAGGCTAACCACGGCCAAGTGCTCAGATTGGCTGGCGCATGTGCGGTGGGTGGTCTGATTGGTACTGATGGTGCGTTCTGCCGTCCCTGTAGGCCGCATTGACGACAAGTGGCAAAAATTCTTATGGAGAGGTAGTATGAGAGTCAGGCTGTGCAGTTACATATATATCATTGTTTATAAAAGAGGCTAGGCGCTATCGGGTGGTCTGGCTGGATTTGTGTAGTGGGCGGGACCTGGAAAGTAGCTGCGACATCCGCGCACGTTTGCGGGCTCGACGGCTGTGATTGGCTGGTGACTTCCTAGCGCCACGTCCGGATAACTATAACGGCTTACAACGACGAATTTTGCAATTAAAACAGTTTTTGTGATTTTTTCACAGTTTCGAGAGATGATAATCAAGAATCGGATCTTCGCTCTCTTTTAGCAGCCATCTTCCCCCAATAACCCATCGGAATTTCTCTCTTTTTTTTTGAAAAAAATCAGGGTGTCATGAGGTCTAAAGCAGAGCGTTGATAATTGTCAGCGAACACCATGATTTCCCATAAATGAATGATTAATAAATCAACTTCAAAAGGACGGGTAATGACGACCGGGGCGCTGTGACGCAACGGGTCGAGGTGACGGACGGGAAAACAAAGCCGCCACGACGACCTGGGTCAGGGCATGGTGGGTGGGTGGTGGTGGATGACCCGCTGGCACGCTGCCAACCACCACCACCCGCTGTAATCCGACGGCTGGGGCCACGCCGGGGCGTCCCGCGCCTCGCACACGGGCCTAATAGGCGACGCGCGACCAGCCTGTGATGAGGACATCGTTCGTGGACGCCGTCCCGCTTGGTTGGGCATCAGAAGTCGCTGTGCGAGCCCAAGCAGTCCTCACAATTTCCTGTGAATGTGAAATGCATGGCGCATCCCGGACCAATTCACTGCACTGCGGTTTTTATGACCACTCATTATTCTGGGTGCGTTCTGTACTCAGAAAACGCTTAATTTATCCGTTAGCGAGCAAAATGATGAGTCCGTCCGTGAGTCCGAGCAAAATTAATGGCCAATTGACTTTCGCTGCATATACATAAAATCGACAATGGGATCCACATAAAATAACCTGAATATCATAGCACTAAACGCCTCACAACAAATAAATTCAGTACTTGTCGTTAATATGGCCTACATGAGAAAATAGAAACACACCAGTTCGATCAGGCCGCATCGAATGGGAGTGCCGTCAGAGGAGAGTGCGTGTTCGGTCAGTGCCCTGAGTGGTTGTGATTGGCTTGTCCGCTGAGCCCCCATGTATGCCACATTGACGACTAGTACTACTTAAATACTATGCCATAAATGGGTCAATCTATGTCGATCGATGACATGAACTCTTTCACACCTGAACGGTGGCTTGAAACAAGCGCACGGCATCGATTGGCCTATCAATATCGATCGATATTATCGATTTTGTGTGAAGGTGAAAAAACTGATCACAAGGATTTTACAATCGGTGAAGAGTAAAAAACAAAAGTACTTTTCTCCAGTTGCAAACTTACGAATTTGGAGGAAGATAAACAGAAGGTGAGAAGAAGTCTCCTTTAATAGCCTCCTTGTCTTCTTTCTGTAGCACTGTTGTCCTAGTCATTTGTCTCCATACTTCCCCCTCCTTATTATCTGACTGCCTCCTTCTTCATTCCCTACTTCCTCTTCCTCTCATCCTTTTCCTCTTTCTCATCTAACTACCTTCTCTAATCCCACTTTTTCCTCACTACATATCTGAAGTCCTCTCTCCCCACTTCCTCCCTTACTTCCTCTTCATCGTGATCTATCTTCCTCCTACTTCACTTCATCCCTGTCACTATCCCCTTATTCTTTCTCATTATCTAACTGCCTTCTCTAGTTCTACTTCCTATTGCCCACTACCTGACTTCCTTCTTCCCGTCTTTTCCTTCCTCATTATCTATTCCTCCTTTACTTCTCACTCTCCATTTCCTCCACCTCACTATCTGACTACCTCTTTATCCACTTCCTCCTCCATGTCCTCTTCATCAATATCTAACTTCTTACATCACGACTTCCTCCTTCTCCAGTTTCTCTTTTTCATTATCTACGCTCGTTCCACACTTTCTCTTCCTCATCATCGCTTTCCCCTTCCCATCTTTCTCCTCTACTCCCCTTTTCATTCCTTACTATCTGAAGTCCTCCCTCCCTTCCTTTTCCTTATTACATATTTTCCTTCTACACTACTTCCTCTTCGTCGTTACTTCCTCATTATTTTTCATTATCTAAGTGCCTTCTCTACTTCTCCTTTCTACTGCTTACTATCTGACTTCCTTCTTCTCTTCTTCCTCTTCCTCATTATCTAAATTCCTCCTCTACTTCCTCCTTTTCATTATCTGGGTTCATTCCCTACGTTCTCTTCCTCTCTTTTACCCTTATCCCTTTCCTCTTTCTTATCTAATTGCCTCTTCTATTCTCCTTCTAATTCCTCACTATCCGAAGTCCTCCCTCGCTACATCCTCCTTCATTTCCTTTTCATCATTATCCATCCTCCTTCTACCCTACTTCCTCTTCGTCATTCCTCCCTTATTCTTTCTCATTATCTGACTGCTTCCTCTGTTTCTCCTTCCTATCCCTCGCTATCTGACTTCCTTCCTCTCTACTTCCTCTCCCTCATTATTCAAATTTCTCCTTCTCTACTTCCTCATTCCCCATTTCCTCCCCTCACTATCTGTCTCTTACTCTACTTCCTCCCCATTTCCTCCTTTTCGTTATCTAGGTTCATTCCCTACTTTATTTTGCTCGTTAGCCAACTGCCTCCTCTCCTTATTCCTTCTCCACTTCCTCTTCCTCACTGTCCAATTCATTTTCATCTTTCCTCGCTTACTCTTTCTCTGAGTTGCCATTCCCCTACGTTCTCTTCCTTTTCCTCTTCCTTGATCGCTTCATACACCTCTTCAATTTTCGTTCGTCAGTATTGAAGTAGGTGATTCTACTGGCACTGGGGAGTCACGGAGAATTTCTGTCGAGAACTGAAAGTGCAAATTCGAAAAAATTGACAAAAATATACACAGGAACGGAACTGAACCCCGTGCGACCCTCTTGCAAGTGCTTCGCGTCTACACCACTAAGCCATCGTCCATGCGATTTCAGATATTATTTCACAGTTCTAAGTGAGCTGGACCGTTCTTCCCTTCTTCCTCTCCTTATCATATGTAGGCCACATTGACGACATGTCCCCGAAGTTCCCTTCTCCTCTACAGCAATGAAAGAGGAGAGACTGCAGCTGTTGCAGGTGAGTTCATTAGGCCAAGCACAACCTTCAGAAGAGAAACGCTGTAGACAAACACATGATTCTGGAGACCGATTGGTCTAGCCAGACAGCTACTGATCATACAACAACACGAGATTAGCACTTTGTTGATTCATTCATAGTTATTTATCCATGGGGCGTTTATAGGTGATGAGGTCGCTGCGAAGCCATAGATGACGTTCGTCAGTTCCTGAAGCCGGTCTTGGTGAGACTGATCCTCGGCTTGTGCTTCAGACACGGCGAGTTTCCTGAATAGAAGACGTCGGCACTGCGGATCTTCGCCAAGCGCCCGACTTCTCGACGTACCTTCATCGAGCCGGAACATTTCGGGGTTATGGAAGATGCTGTGCACGCATCTCAGACGATTACGGTCGTTTTCCTTGGCGAATTTGCTCGGATACAGCTTCGGATCGTAGTACGGTAGCGGACCTGGAAGTCACACGTAGTCGATTGCCACCCATACACAGTCGTCTGGACGAGTTGTCGCGGGCTGAGTTACAGGCAGTCGCTGTAGGACCCACTGTTCAATCAATATTTCTCTACCGACTACGTTTTGTACGAGCAATCGAGATGTTCTGCACAAGTCGTTACTGTGGCCTACATGGGAGGGCGGGAACTCACTAACCAATCAGAGCAGACGTGGACGCCCTTCTGGGCGCACCACTTCGACGCCATCTGTTAATCTTGGCGTGCTCTCATCATCCTATGTAGGCCTCATTAACGACTTGCGCCCAGAGTTGATTATACAATAGTTCGGACGAGTTTCCCGCTGCACGCGACAACTCGTCCATACAATTGTACATACAACTATGACTATGCGCCCATGCGCTATCGTTGCGGGACCTTCAATCAACACGCTCCGCCCTTCAATCAATAGGAAGCGTTTATGGATTATCTCAACGTAATGTTCACCAACAACCATTTCCATTGATTGAAGTGGGCGGGGCATTGGGTCGCTCCTGCAACGATCTCCTGATACTACTGAAACACGGAAAACTCGTCCAATTCAGTGGACAACTCGTCCCTATCGTTGGAGGTTTCATCGCAAATTGACAATCAAATTTACCTCGTTTTGTTTGATAGGTATATAACCGATGAAAGCGTACGCAGCGCAGCCTTGTACACGCCCAGGGAGAATTCCCCGACAGTACCGTTTATACTCACCCCCATACGGTGCCGGTTCACAATCGCACACTCTGCTCCTCCACATGTTTCCCCAGTCCGGCTGCCACGAATACATATGCTGAACAGCATCGAAGCCATCCAGTATTCCTGGAAACGACCGCATGGTTCAGACTGCGCGGGCGGTCGCGTCGCGTCTCGCGTCATACTATAAACTCCAGGCTACCTTTGCAACTCAGCGACCTCTCAGAGCCAGCAGGCACATCGAAATACTTGCAGAACCATTTGAACGCTTTGATTCGTCGCGACTCACCGGCACCACATGAAATTGGAACAGATTGAGCGATCAGTGAATCGATATCGATCAATAAAGAGAGAAAACGAATGAATACCGGGCTCGTCGGGATCTTCTCCTCCGCATTCGTTGTTGATCACTAGACTTGTTGGTCCGAATATGGGACCAGTGAAGCCGGCTCGTCTGTTCCTCTCCGATTGTCGCCAGTCACCTAAGTCGGGATTTATACTTAAGTCGGTGGACGACATGAAATCTGCCAGAATCGATTAGGCCACGAACGAGCGATTTTCGCGCTCCACCTAAGTTCCGCGCCCTATTTTCGACAAAACCCAGCCTGCTATGTAAGGGATATTTACAGTCCGCCACGGTAGCCACAACTGAGTCGATTATACAAAGCATACGAATCGATTTTTTCCGAGCGATCGAAAATCGATTTGCATCCTTGTCAAAGCGATCAGTCACCGCCATCGCGGACTGCAAACAGGTAGGCCAGATATGAACTGCACCGTGTCCGCAATTGGACTGGAGCGCGAAAGTAGTATTGGAGCACGTCAATGACTGGTTGGGTGTCTACACCGATAGTGCCTTAATGCCTATTCATACCTCGCAACGGGAGCGATTGGTCGGCTGAGCAAATCGTAAGTATCGATTTTTGCCGGGCGATCGCTCGGAAAAAATCGATACGTATGATTCACCCGCCCTACCAATCGCTTCCGTCACTCCCGTCGCCAAGTATGACCAGTCCATTAGAGCCGCGGACTATGAACCTGGGAACCGTTCATAGTCCTACTCGCTGTCGTCGCGATACAGACCATACCCTATATGAGCCAGTTCAAACTCCTCGAAAGGTCCGACTAGGGCACTTGCAAAGTATACATATTGATTTTTTCTGAGCGACTTGATTTAAATCGGTGCGCGTGTCTCGCGCCAGCGACTCACAGTTGCTCTTGTCGTTCCCGCCGCAGACTATGAACAGGCCCTGCCTCATCTAGAGTTGGATTAGAGCGTGAAAGTGAGATTGGAGCGCACTAAGGGTCAGAAGGGGTTTCTCCATAGACTGCGTCTTACAACCGTTCATAGTTCACGAGGGCAACAAGTGCCCCTGTTCAAAGAATAGGAATCGATTAGTGCCGAAAGATCGCGCGGCGAAAATCGATCCGCGTCCTTGCCAAATCGACTTACTCGATAGCACCTCATCGATATCGAGATCATTCACAGGTGGAACGATCTGCACGTTCAAATCAGACAAATATTTAAATAACATAAAATATATATATATCATAAATAATAGATAATACTAATAATAAATATAAAAATAATAATCATACAAATATTTATCATAATTATTTCGAGACGACCGCGCAACGAAAATCGATATCGATTAGTGCACCGCATGGCTAGGGCGACTTATCGCCGCAGTCGCGGGACTATAAACAGGCCTTTAAGCTACTTCATGACGTCCAAAATCTACGCCGTATTCCACAAATGTGTCCAGCTGCTGATGTAGATGTGGTGCCGCGGTGCTGCGCGGCGTTATGGAAAACATCAATATCGATCGTCTGCGCGGCCCAATCGATACGGACAACGTCGCACCGCCCGAGTCTGAACTATAAATCCCGCCTAAGGAGCAAGCAGTACAGCACGCACCTACCACAATGCTGTGCATCGACGGCTTCGGCGGTTGTGGCGTCATGTAGAACCACAGACTGGCCAGCATCGCCAGCGGTGGGTCCATCTTGGTGATCACCTGGAACGACGGTTTTGAAGCCTGGACTCCTACACGGACTATGTACGCGGCTTCATACCAGATTCGGGTTGTTGATTAGATCGACCTTCACGCCCCTGGAGAGCAGGAACTGCTGGAACAGGCCGTAGTTGTAGTTCCATGACAGCTGGAACGGGGGTATGTTACCCAAGGGTGATACCTCACCGGGCACCCGTCGGAAGAAGCGAACCTGGAGCGCTCCTCGGCCGAAGTAGCAGCCTCTGTAGTAGGTCCGGCCGGCGTGAGTCTCCGTTCCGTCAGCGCATGGACTCCAGAAGTCCAACTCAGCTCCGCGTTTGCAGTAGCGGCCTTCTTCGGTGCATCTTGAAGAAGCTGATCGGATTCTGGAGCGTCTAGACCGCATCAGCTGGTCACCGTACCTCTTTCCGTCGACCACCTGGAATCCCGGGAAAGCCGGCAGCAGGAAGGAGCTGTTCGGACCGCCTTCGAACCAGTTGTAGAAGCCTCCTCGGTAGAAGCACTCCACCTTTTCCTCGTCCGACAGCGTCGTGCTGGAAGAACATGGAATCAAGAGGGGCTTTCCCATCGTTCTCAGAAATTTCTGGTACTTGTCGTTAATGTGGCCTACATGGTGGGGGGAGAGAAGTGGGCCAATCAGAACAATGGGCGTGACACTGAGAAAGAGCATGAACAGTCGTTTTCTGATTAGCTGGGCCTGTTTAGTCGGCTGGCTGTGATTGACTTACGAACTCCCGCCTCCCTCATGTAGGCCGCATAACCTACAAGTACCAAACTTCATCATCCGCCCAGAGAAGAGCTATGAACTCTACTTCTCATCGAGGTTGGTGCCTTTCTACTTAGTTGGGCCAGTCTAAAAGTGTGCAAAACCGCGTAAAATCGCATCAGAATACATCCCCCTCCCAACTAGGATTCTATTAATTTTAAAGCGTAGTATGAATAGGCAGTCGCTGCGGCTCTCCAAGAAACTGGGCTAAAGTTTAAAATTCTTTACTGGGCCAAATAAACCGCAACACGCAATTTGAGCGGCCTACCCAAAACAGCGGCACGCAATTTGAGTGGCCCCACCCAACTGGGATGACGCCCACATCCCTATTTAGCCTCAAAAACGCTTCGTAAAGGCGAAGCGGTAGAAAATAGGTGTCCCACCCGTCCAAGGTAATCGCACATTAATTTATCGGCATCGCACGATTAGGGAATGACGTCGGTCTGGCTGCGGAATCGAACCCGCCGTTTTGATCGCGCGTTAGCAGCGCATCCTGCCACTCCGACAAGAGGATTTTCGTAATTTCGATACAATTAGGGCTGTTTCTCCTCTTTCTACAAAAAACTGAAAAAAATGGGACAAAATCGCACTCGTTCCTAAATGTAGAAGTGAAATGGGTACTTGTCGTTTATGTGGCCTACATGGGGAGGCGGGGACACACGTGACCAAATGAGTCGCACTGAATGGACATGACAGCCAGAGGACGCAACAGAGAGTGTGGTGTATGCCAGCGCGTGGTCGCTATCTCTGATTGACCGTGATTGGCTAGCGCGTAGCAGCTTCCCAATGTAGGCCACATTGGCGACAAGTGCCATCCTGCACCTACTTGAACAATGAGATATCATTCTCGCCGGTTTCCTGAAGCACGTGGGCGAAGAACGCGGCCACGTCACGTCTCTCGTGCTGCGATGGCTCGTAGACCTAAAAAAAACCGAAAATTCAGAATTTTTTATGCAAAATTTGGGCACGAAAATAGATTTTAAAAATAAGCTGGGTACAAGTCGCGAATGCGGCCTACATGGGCAGGAGGAAATGCCCAGGCACATCAGAACACCGACCGTACACTTCGAAGTGGCTTGATTGCCCGGCGCGCTCTTGCCTACCAATGTAGGCCACATTCACGACAAGTACCGAAAACCGTGAAAAAATTCCCCAAATTCCCACCTTATCGCCGCCTTCGCCGCCGAATTCGGGAAAATAACGTGCGGCGATGATGAACGAGTTGTAGGAGTACGGTAGACAGTTGTGCGGACCGAGACCAAGATTCGCTTTCGGGAAGAGATCCTGAAGATCGAAATGTAACGACAGAAAAAGGAAAAATGAAGAAAAAGAAAGAATTTCCAACCGGTTACGGTATAAAGAGGTTGCGTTCTTCCCCTCGGCCGCCTGACACGCCTACTGTAGGCCAATGACCGTTCATTTGAAGGACATTTGCTCGGTTTTCGATCCAAAATGGTAAGATTGTCTCAGAAACCGATTTTTTTTGGCCTACACACTTCGTCGTCGCGTGATGAAAATGACACCGTATCTCGACTTATACGGTATGTGGGTAGGCTAGGGAGTGGCCACAGTCTAGCAAAACAACCACCATGGCTGGATTCCGCACCATCGAAATAGTAAAAACCCAAAATTACAGCTGCTCACCGCCACTCTGAAAGAAATTGTGGGCGAAATTCCTAAACACAGCTATGGATTATCGATTGACGGCGCGGTCAGCGTCACTTCCGGCAGGCTTGGTTGGCGCAGCGGATAGGGCGGTTGCTCCACGAGCTGGATGTCATGAGTTCGGTTCCTGCGCTGGGCAGTTGTTTTGCGTCACTGTATTCGTCATGCTGAAGCAGTGCAAAAGCGTCCTTCGCCAGAATTTCAAAGGAGGGAGCAAAAAGTAACGAATCTACGTAATACTCTTCGTTGATGTCTTAACATTAAAGACTCTTATTAGAGCGAAAGTGAGAAATTCTCCTGTACTTGACTGCTGTTTATCACGTGAATAACTCCCCGTCCATGTTCAGCAAAGCAGCGGGTGTCAGTGAATCTAGAAGACCTTCATGGAAGGATGACGAAGTCTACCATGTTGTTTTCGACCTTCTTTCAACCCTTGTATAGTCCTGCGGGTGCAATCAGATGTAGGAGCGGTACCAAGTCCGTTTTCGCACATATTTTCACCAATATGATCAGCGGAACAGGTCGTGGTGCAACCTTGAAGCGCTTTTTCCCTGCACCTTACTTCAAGGCTTGTTCCGCAGATCACATTGGCCTGTGAAAACGGGATGGAAACGCTTTCCTACATCCGATCGGACCCGAAAGACTATACAAGGATTGAAATAAAGTCGAAAACAACATGGTGAACTTTGTCGTCCCTCCAGGAAGGTCCTTTAGATTCATTGACACGCTCTGCTTCGTTGAACAAAGACGGGGAGCTATTCGTGTGATAAATGGCACTCAAATACAGAAAGATTCCTCACTTTCACTCCAATAAGAACCTTTAAACTTATGACATCACCGAAGAGTATTACGATGATCCATTAGTTGTTCGCTCTCTCCGTTCTCTTAAATCGAATCACTTCGGAAAGTTTTGGCCACGGACGCTTCTACGCTGCTTCCACATGAGGATTACAACCATGCAAAACAATTGCCCAGCACAGGAACCGAACCTGTGACATGCCGCACGTGGAGCAGCCGCGTTAACCGCTGCGCTAGCCAAGCCTGCCGGAACGGACGGTAACTGTGCCGGTAATCGATAAGCGCTCTCTGTCTGTGCTTAGGAATTTCACCCATAACTTCATTCTGAATGGCTGTTGGCAGCTGTAATTTTGGATTTTCACCATTTCGAAGGTGGGGAATCCAGCCATGGTGGTCGTTTTCCTAGGTCTGACCGATCTTTACATCACTTGGTGAAAAAAATCAAAATAAAAAATCTTCTGAGCCTACATTGAACATCTTCTCGGTGAACCATTTCTCTATCGGGGATCTCTTCAACTTCTTCGGATCCGTAGCCGTGTCGCATTCTTCACCCGGTGCCTTACCGTAGACCGCATGTGGCGGGCAGAATTCTGGCGTCCGACCTGAACATGAGAGGCGGATTTATCGAGCAGAAAAGGTTCAGTAAGACCGTCAGAAGTAGTAGAACGTTTGGGGGCAATAGAGAGAATCCGAAAAAAGCCAAAAATAAAAGAAAAAGAAGAAAAATAAGAAGATAAAGCCACGAAAAGGAGCCTTTTGCCTCAGAACTAGACACCACAGCCTACAAATTGTGGGGACTAAGCTGTCTTAGTCAGGAAATCGAGAAGGCATAGCTGACTTCAGCCTTCCCAGAAGCAGTGAGGAGCTTATATTCCAGGGTATTTTTTGGGTAAAACAATACCAACCTAAAGAATGGCCCACGAACAGTAGAACGAGCAGGGTGACCGCCGCGGTCGCAAGCATAGCAGGACGACAAAGCGGTCGGTGGCTGCTTCGCAAACAGAACGGAGCATGGAAAGCCCTAAGTCGGTGGACGACGACGACAATGGACACTCGGGAGCTCACGAACCCCGCGACCGTAGTTGGCGAACAGCACGACGACGGAGGAAAGAGCAGCGCGCTGCAGACAGTAGCTCGACTTTCTGACCAAGAAATGAGGAATGACCTACGTATGAGGACTGTTGGGTTGTGGTAACGAAGAAGTCTTGGATTTGGTGTTGTAATTGCACAGCATCCTGCCCGGAAAGTACAGCATGCGGGTCCCATTCCGGCCTCGCGCAAGAATTTCACTGGCAAAAAACATCCTTTTGACAAGATAAATCTTATTTTTACATCATCTGAAGTCCAGAGCGATACTAACTGCTTAAAGCTTCAAATAAACACAAAAACACTGCAAAGAAAACAACGAGCTTCCTCATGAAAGACTGACCGAAACTACCTGAAACTGCAGTTCATTTTGCAGACAGCAGCTCCTCCTATTTCTGAACAGAAAAGGGTTTGAGACGTACGTCGGAACGGCCAAGATGAATATCACCGCGGGAATCTCCACCCTTCAAATAGTAGAGGAATATGTGCCACTTTTGCTAAGTCCTTGGAGCTACCGATTTAGGACCTTTAAAAGTTCACTGTGGAATCGCTTATTCTCACAATTCAATACCTTCCAGGCACCGCATGCAGAAAAAAAATGCAAAAATACTGCTTCATAAACATGGGTCAGATGTTCGACTCCTCGACATTGCAGTATTCTTGCATTTTTTCTGCATGCGGTGCCTGGAAGGTGTTGCCTTGTGAGAATAAGCGATTCCACAATGAACTTTTAAAGGCCCTAACTCGGTAGGTTCAAAGATTTCACAAAAATGGAACGTATCTCCAACTATTTGAAGGGTGGAGATTTTCGCGGTGAAATGCATCCTGACCGCTCAGACCTACGTCTCAAACCCTTTTCTGTTCAGAAATACGAGGAGCTGCTGTCCTCAGAACGAACTGCAGTTTCAGGTAGTTTCGGTCAGTCTTTCATGAGGAGGCTCGTTATTTTCTTCGCAGTGTTTTTGTGTTTATTTGAAGCTTTGAGCAATTAGTATCGCCCTGGACTTCAGTATGATACAAAAATAGGATAGATGTTGTTCAGAGGATGTTGTTTTGCCACTGAAATTCTTGCGAGAGGCGGGAATGGAACCCGCATGCTGTACTTTCCGGGCAGGATGCCGCGTCATTACAACACCGAATCCAAGATGTCCTCGTTGCAATAACCCATCAGTCAGCACTCGTAGGTCATTCCAACGAGTACATGTACCCATCAGATGGCACAAAAGTGGGTTTTAATCCTGCGAACGAATCGTTTTAGGATATTCGATTCCGATATCTCGATCCGAATCATCCAGAAATCCGAGGCGGGCGAAATTGTCCGTATCGGAGTCATTCAAAAATTCGGGGTCAGCCAGATTGCCGTCATCCGAATCATCGAAAAATCCGGGGTCAGCCAGAATGCCGTCATTTAAATCATCCAACTCCTCGAGCATTTTCCATTGTATCGAATAAAAAAATCCTCTTCGGCTATCCCGATCGGAATCTTTCCTGCCGTATCGTTATTCGTCCAGAGTTCGCGATTTGTGTTCTTGAAGGCCCTCCGAGAGTCGCGATTTTTTTGTTTTTAATATTTTTCTTCGGATGCCCGAGGATACTCGAGAATATTACAGTTGACGATGTTGTGGCCAGGTACAACGCTTCTGAGGAGTTCGAGGAAGTTCCGCACACCCTGCGAGGAGAACCCTTTCACAGGAAGGGGTCTCAAGAACTGTGGCCGCCGTGGAAACGGTTCAGGCGCTGATTCTGAAGGACTCGGACAATCGTTGAGTTTATCAGGATGTATTGGGTAACTTTACTCCTGAGAGATGCCTCCATTTGTGTGTGTAGAATAATTTTCTATTTCATTTGCATTTTGTGTTAATAAATTTGTTTGAAAACAGCTCCGCAGCCTGTATTCTGTGTTGAAGATCACCTTGTAGATTAGGGTGTGATTCTCCCCACAGCCAGACGACCGCTTCGGATTCTCAGACTCTTCTACGAGTCGATGAACCTCATGGCGTAGTGCCACCTCTCTAAAGAGCAGCGTCTTCCATGGAATCGTCGACGGCGTATAGCAGGCGGTGCCTTTCCGCATAAGTCAGTCCAACAACGTCGGAGTTGATCTTCATGGCTTGGTCAGCATCACCACGTCTTCAATGGACGCTTCTTTCCCCAATGTCAGTCTTCAGAGCGATTTTGTGCCTCGGCTACAACTTCAACTTCGTAAAGGCACCCCCGTTTGATGTGATTAGATTAGGACAACGCTCGCAACGTGGTGGTCGTAAATACATGTGTGTGTATTGGCGAAACAAAGAGCAGTCCAGATAAGCTCCGTGCGATTCTGCAGCTTCGCGTGGCTTCAAACTGAATGCGATTCTTGACCCTTTACCGTTGCAGAGTTGGGTTTTGCTTCAGAAGTCGGTAGGACAGGTTCAGAAAGCATGAACATCTCCGCGAAACATCCTCTTTTAGACGTGCCCTGTATTCTAATTCATGGCTGAATCTCCAGGATCCGTCGAGTGTGTCGTTCACAGAATGGGTCCGCTTAGATGGGAGTTAAATACTTCACTCGGCGGGTGCCGTCACATCAATATCGATTAGGCGAAGCAGGCGATCGATATTGAAAGCGACGAGTGTTTGTTCAGCACTCTTTATTTTTCTCCAGAGCCTCAAACTTGGGTAATTAAACTGGTTTAATTACCCAAGTTTGAGGCTTTGAAGACGCCGAAACGTAAGCCGCAATAAAGAATTATATCAATATTGGTCACGCTGAAGAGAACACTCGTCGATTACAACGTCACAGATGCCAAGGTTCATCGAGAGTCGAATATGAGATATTGCAAGCGACAAGTGTTTTCTTCAGCGTGACCAAGATGGATATAATTGGTTTAATTACCCAAGTTTGAGGTTTTGAAGAAGGCGAGATATTGCAACCTCCATAATCCGCCGCGTCGCCGCGACAAAAGTATAAATCCCGCCTTATGCTCTCTATTGACAGTTCTTCGATGTTGTCGGGATTGTCGTTAGGAAGCGGAATCGAGCTCGAATCCAGACATCCGTTTTCTGCAACTGCTTCGCCCACTAGGGAAGAGGACCCCTTTTGAATCCCACTGCCGGAAGACTTCTCGTCCCGTTGACCGTCAGGCACCAGCAACATCTCCATCGGTCCCTGTAGCGTGCCAAAGTAGCTCAGTGGACTCTCCTCACTGAAGGGGCATTCAATGAACATGGAGAAGATCCTTTCTCTCGTTCAAGACCTCCATGAAGGCATCCGATCATTCTCACTCCTTGAATCCAGTCGTTAACGGCTGTAGTCTGGCAGGAACCAGAGGACAACATGCGCAATCGGCCCACCCAATCTTCGACGAATAGCGACGTTTGTCGAAACTTGAAGCCTTCTAATTCGATCTAAGCCAGCCGGGATTGGAAGTCTGTGCTTGGCGAGGGGAACGGCACCTCTTCTACGTCAAGAATCGAGGCTCATAACGCCTTTGATGAGCCTCGAACCGTCAACAAAGCGACTTCAGAAGAAGTTTGTTCGCTTTACGTCACTAGGAACCGAATTCTGGATATTCTGTAGGAAGGAGAGCACCATATGGAAGGTCAGAAGCTTGACTCGAAGCGCTTCGATGACGTTTCGAGCCCAGCCAAAGGCTCCGTCAGTTGGATTCTGGACAGAGAATACCTCCAGTCTCCAATGCGCTGCGCAATTTTTATGGCTCCAGTGCTTGCGAAGGGAATCCTGAGCTGCTCCTGTGTCTCAGCAGCATTCCAGAGTCGTCCAAAGATGAGGTTTCCACCCAAACGGAGCTGCGACAGCTTCACATATTCAGCATTCCAACCGAGTTAGCAGCGTTCTGTGTGAACTCTAGCCTTCGGTGGTGATAGCGCTGCCGCCTTGCCGCTTATCTCCAGGCAATAATATGGTAATTGCAATTCATCTGAGAGCCCAGATAGTGACATAAGCGCACTGTCCAAGTAATATATGGCGAAGTCAAATAAAATGCGGCTCAATGCGGCCTGGAATCACTTCGGGAGGACCAGCCATTGCTGCAATCGGTACTTGCTTTTGGCTGCGACATACATATGAGGCCTACTGGGTAGAATTTAAGAAGTCGTTGCTCCAGATTTACAGAATGGAGCCAACGTCGCAGAGCTAGGGCTTCTAACACGTCGCTTCTGAATGCTTAGAACTGGCGGCTGACATCACATGTAGCGGCTAACGATAAGTCAGTAGTCGTAGTTGGTAGTGAAATGCTACGTGATGATTTCCTGCACAATCCTCATGTCATCTCTATCTCGACGTTCGAGGTTGTCAACCGGGACACCAAACGCTGTCGAATTCCTGACAAAAGCTGACGTCTTCTGATGATAATGACTACACAACTGTGTCATCCCATCCTTGGCGATGTGCCGCCTTGTACTAACCTTCAACTCAGCCTCATCCGTCGGTTACTGCAGGAATGTACAACATTTCCATAAGATCATTAGCCTCGGACCTGATATACTGCGTTAAGCAAGAAGTCTTGGCCAGGAATTTCTATTTTTGATTCAAAAAATCTTAGTTTTATGGGTTTTAGGGCCCTGGTCGCGAATGTGGACAGCACTGTGAAGGTGGATCGCGCAGGTCTATCAAGCCGCTAGAATAAACGTGCCAATTCTGCCGAAATAGCCTATTTGAATAGGCACTCAAATGATTTTCGTTCGAATTTGAACATTCGAATTCGAAAAAGTATTCAGATTCAAAAGTTTAAACAAAGAATCCCATTTTTCGAATGTATTCGAACTTAGATGTTCAAGAACTCGCCTAGTATTCGAATAGAAATTTGATACCTTTAAGGGCCTTCGAAGACTACGAACGAAGACTCTCCAGCACTGACTAATATGTATGCCGTAAAACCTAATGGTTCCTTGAGAATTCTGCCAGGAGTGAGTAACCTCCTTCTTGCGTTACCTATGATGCGGCTGATGACACAGCACGGAGAATTCTCCGACTTAAATTCCTTTCGACGAGTGGACAAGCTGGGAATGACTGGAGTATATTCGAAGGAAATGATCGGTATAATTGCAACGCCTTTCACCCTTATCACTCCAGTAGGGTGCCGCTGTGTTTGAGACCTGTTCTGGTACGCTCATCGTCTCAAAAATTCCCCAGTGGGAGTAGAGTACTTTGCCTATGCAAAAAGAAACCGCACGAGGGTTAGGAACATGACACAGTGAAGATCATCTAGACCTACCACGAAGTGGAGCTTCGACTTGGAAACACCCTCCAATGATTCTGAACGTTCGCGAAGTCTGAATTCGACGAACCCAGTGGGAGATGTCACGACAACGTTTGGATAGTCAATGTCTCGTCAGTGGATGTGGAGCGAGCGTTGGCGACTTGGTAGAGCTGACCTGGATTTCCGTAGGCTGCTTAATATTCCAACCGCTTACCAACAGCAATAGGTGCAGCTGGAGAGCGGTTACAGTCATAAGCAGTCTCCAAAAAGTCTAAATCAGCTCACCATGGTCCGATCACTTTACCGCCCAGCATCCACTAACTGAGCAACGACTATCAACCCACTGTCGTGACCTCTACCGCTGAGTTCTTCTTATTCAGTCTTCGTGTACGTTCTGAATCTTTATTGGAGGGTTGTTCCCAAGGCTGTTCGAAGCCCCACTTCATAGTAGATCTAGATGATCTTCACTGTGTCATGTTCCTAATCCTCGTGCGGTTTCTTTTTGCGCAGGCAAAGCATTCTACTTCCCTTGGGGAATTTTTGAGCAAGCGACATGCCAGAACAGGTCTCAAACACAGCGACACCCTACTGGAGCAATATGGTGAAGGGCACTCATTGGACCGATCACTTCGTCCGAATATACCCGTTATTCCCAGCTTGTCCGCTCGTCGAGAGGAATTTAAGTCGGAGAATTCTCCGTGCTGTGTCATCAGCCGCATCACAAGTGACGCGAGAAGGGGGTTACTCACTACTGGCAGAATTCCCAAAGAACCATTAGGCTTTACAGCATATTAGTCACTGCAGGAGAATCTTTGTTCGTAGTCTCCGAAAGCCCTTAAAAGTATCAGATTGCGGAACTAGGCGCGATGAGACATTAAAACGGCACCTTATCTCTTCTGATGAGCGTCACGAAATGATTTGGTGGAGTACCTCTTGGGTAAAGGTAGCTTGAGCTTACCCTAGATAGCCTGGACTACACTAGGGTGGCATAAATAGAACCACTTGGCTAGTAGACAAAGGATCCGATGCCGATTCGTATTATTCGGTTCCGCCGTTTTTTCTTCAAACCCTTGTGAAAAGGAAGATTCTTGAAAAGCCCGGATGTTAGGGCGATTTAGGCGGCGGTGATTTCCACCAGGATTTTCGGATAATTCAGATAACTGATTTCGATCAGAAATTTGGCGTTCTATCCGAGCAGTTCCTAGGTCACGAGCGACGTATTCTGCTCCTACACGAGGTGGTCCGTGTAGTTCTGGAAGTAAGACCTTCACAGGCCTGTGGAAACATTGGATCCGACATCGATTCGGATAATCCGAATCTACCATTTTTTCAAACCTGACTCAAAGGATTATGTGAATAATGGCATTTTGGAAAGCCGCTCCGGATTGTGGGATTCCGATTCGGGTATCTTCCCAAAAATGCCATTAATCGCATGATTTTTTCTTGAGCCGGGTTTGAAAAAATGGTGGATTCGAACTGTCCGAATCGGTCTCGGATCCAATGCCTCCACTGGCTAGTGAAGGTCCTACGTTGAGAACTACATGGATTACCTGATGTATGTAGGACCAGAATGCACTGCAGATGACCAACGAACTGCCCAAGTTCGACTCTTTGATGGGTCGTTGAACCTTTTTTCGCCACTAGAAGCCTCGAGCTCTGTGTGAGGCACTCGCACCTCCGACCAGGTACTGTCCGAAGTCCAGAACAGTCGCCAGAAGCAGTACAGCGTTTCGTCGTCTCTGACGATCCGGTTCAGATAAGGCCGGCGCGGCGCCTAGTGCCGCGAACGTGGCACTTTTACAGCCGACAATGAGCATAAAATAAGTACGACACACCAGATTCGGCTTGATCATTCAGTCGCCTCGGTGCCTGCTTCGGCAGGAGCTGCTCCGAAGCAAGCTCGCCTTCTTCTCATTAGGCTCTCATTTTGAGAGCCACATGGAACTTTGTCTTTGTCTTGTCATTTCTTTCCTCCCGTGCTGAGCAGTAAGGATGGATGAAGATATTTCTGGGCTTCTTCTTCTGCCATTTAACTCGCCGTTACTACATTCCAGAAGTGTGTCAAATATCTCTTCACCCAGTCTTGGTGTTCTGGTTTTTAAGAGCCACTTCTCAGACCCGTCGCATTTCAGCAACAATTTCTATAAATTCTTGTGGCTTTCGACGTAGTAAAACAGATTTCTTGTAGACTTTGCTGTTCTTCTACATCAGGCCTTCATCGGGTACAAGAAGAATTCGGCTGGGGGCCTTAGGATATCTCATTGAGGCCCCCAAACCTTCAGCCATTCAGCTCGACTGGTTTGCTCCGTAAAAAAGCTGAGAGCTACCCTTGTAAGCCGCTGAAGCAGCCTTAATCACAAGGGTGAACTCTGGACTGTACAGTTCCGACATGGTCAGAGAGGGCGCAATGCGCGGCACATGTCGTGAATGTGGCCTACATGGGCGCGCAAGAATGTGCGAGCCCGTATACGCCTCCTTTGTGTGGCGGCACAGCTGCTCAACGCGGTCTGATTGATCTGGTGCGTTCTCGAATTCTTGTGTAGGCCACATTGACGACTTGTACCCAAGTTGCTCTCGAGGGAGAACTCCAACGAGTTGGATCGACCTTCTTGTCTTCGGGTAAACCAACCGAACAACCAGCTGAAGGCACCTTCAGCAGACCTTCCGAAGTTCCGGACAATGACCAGGGAAGGGTCTCAGAAGAATACCACCACTAGAATCTGTACCCACTCCCTTTAGATAGAAGAAAATTATGCCCCATTTTTGCAAAGTCCTAAAAGCTACCCAGTTAAGGTCCCTAAGAGTCTACTATAGAATCGCCATCTCACAAGGCAACACCTTCCCAAATTGGAATATGCTGAAAAAAATGCAAAAATACTGCAACGTCAAGGGAGCAGACATTTGAACCCGCGCCTATGAAGCAGCATTTTTGCATTTTTTTCTGCATATCCGATGTTTGTAAGGTAGTGCACTGTGAGCTAGCGATTCCATGGTAAACTTTTAGAGGCCCTAACTCGATAGTTTCAAGAACTTTGCGAAAATTGAGCAAAATTTTCTTCCATTTGAAGGATGGGGATTCTCACAGTAATCAGACATACGTCAGAGACCTTCTTCTGGCTTAATTCACCAAGGGCTACTACCTGGAGCCCTGTTGTCTTGGATGCTGCGTTTCTTGGTTTATTTCTTGGGTTGAGAGAAATCTAGCCGGTCTTATCCGCAAGGATACCACGACAGACCATAGATACGGCGCTCCGCCCAGACTTCTGATGTCGTGACGTAGTACTGTGAGCCATTTAGGCACGGCTGACCGCCGAGTATTCAACTGTATGCTCCTTGTTCATAGAAGGAAGCCTCCTGACATGTTATGAGCTTCCAGATCGGGAACGTCTGTAGCCTGGGGTCCCTTAGATCCCGCGTAATAAACCTAGTCTGCTCCCAGGTCCATTACTCGCGACCTTCAGGACATAGGCAGACCCTGGCTCCTTCTCCGCCTTCTTCTGGAGTCATAAGAAGGGCGTGGGTCCTTCAGCCTACGGAAGCTCTAATTCCACTTCACGCCCTTCTTATGACTCCTTTTGCCTTTTCTCGCCTTCTGATTTCTTGTCTCCGGTGGCTTCTTCCGAAGATCCGCAACATCCTTGTACAGCTACAGCTCGCTTCATAGCTGCTATCAGCAGCGCCTGAAGGCCCTTAATTGTCGCTGTGGCCGGCGGTCGGCTCGGCGGCTTCGCTATCAGCGTCTCGCCGGCCATCAAAACGGTTACAACTTCGCTTAAAACGACCACCGTCATAGGCCTTATCACTCTGTGCGTGCGTTGCCTCGTCTCGCGGATACTGTAGCCCGAATTGTCGTTGTTGCAGATGCGCTTGGGTTTATACCTGGCCCTGGTGGCCGCATCATGCTTCGCGCTGAACAGCGATGTCGGTTTCCTCATGACCAGAGATCTCAAGCTGGTTCGTCTCCCTTCCTCTTCTTTTTCGAATTTTCCTCAGAATTCTCGGAACTGCTACCTGATTCCGATTGTTCAGGCTGTCAATGGCATGCTGGTGTGCTACGTCGGCGTTGTCAGCGACTACAATAACACCTCGATCGGAACGGATGTAGGTGCTTGCGTCTCCGTGAGGAGCATGACCGACCTCCTACTGCTCACTGATTCAGGTGCTCTGCGACGGACTCTGCGGTTCCATATCGACATCGGTCGGCAACTACAAGTTCACCACTTATAACTGCTTCCCGCAGAACTTCTGCGCGTGAGTTCTCCAAAACTATCGCATGTCGTGAATATGGCCTGCATCAGCATCTTGATTGGCTGACGCCTCTCCAGTCCTTAATGATGCCCCATGCGCTCCACTTCATAACTTCTTCTGGCGGAATTCGAACTTCAGGAGGTCTGAAACGCCTTCAATTTCAGCGGCCTCAACCTGACGAACGCCTGCACGACGATGTTCGTCGATCGGGATCTGACCGGATGCTGCTGCAACACGGACAACTGCAACACGCAGGGCACCACCATCAACACCACGATCCCCATCCAGCCGCCAGAGGACCCGATCGCCTGCTACTCCGGCATCGCCATCAACGGCGTCACCCAGACCGGATCCGGGTTAGTCGATGTCAACAGGCCAGTCAGTCTTCTAGACTTCTGAAGCTCATCTCCTCTTTCAGATGGATCGCCTGCGAAGGAGAGTGCATGTCGCTCACCGTCAACTCAACCATGAACGGCAACCCACTGATCGCGTCCATCTACACCTGTGACCCGACCGCTGTCTGCAGTGCTCTCAGTACGTGGTGGTGATGGTGTTTATACTTCAGCCGACGCGCGCCTTTCCAATGGCCAATCGATATCGATTACTGCGTCCGGCGGCACGCGGCTGCGTTAGTGTAAACTGAACCGCTTACAGATGTCGTCAACAAGTGCCACGACCTCGAGCCAGGAGTCGTTCAAGGATGTTGCTGCTCCTCAGACGCTTGTATAAACCCCCTAGTGAATCCTCCAAGGGTGAGTAAGAAGCAAAAAAAAAAATCTTAAAAAGGTAGAAACCTGGTTAACCCTTGAAGTGACGTCTTGGACGAGTTGCTCTTACGAGACCCTATAATCATGCAGAACTTCACCTTTTCCCACAGTCTAGATGGGCGTGTCCTCCACAGATCGGACGAGTTTTCTGGTTGCCCTTTGGCACAAGAACCTAAGGACCACCCTGCCACCATTTTTTTTTAAATGAAAAACACCCAGACCATATTGTAGAGCTCACGCCCGAATTTCACCACTTCTCACAGTCAAGATGGTCGTGCCCTCTCCAAAGCGGACGAATTTTACCTGGCTGATGGGCGTGTCCTCAGCAAATCGGACGAGTTTTACCTGGCTGATGGGCGTGGCCTCTGCAAATCGGACGAGTTTTCTATGTGCCGCTTGGTACAAGAATCTAAGGACCACCCTATAGCTATTTTTTTCCAAAAAATCCACACCATTCTCTAGAGCTCATGCCCGAATCTGCGCTATGCAGGTGGGCGTGGCTTCTGCACCTCGGACGAGTTTCACCTGGCTGCTAAGCTTGCTTGAGCAGTTTTGTGAAAGTGGATTACGGTAGCTTATTTTGAGCTCAATTTCTCCAGTACATCTTTAAGCAGTGAGAATGCACATTCCTAATCGGAAGGGACTAGTTGGGAGCATAAAAAGTTCAGACTGGCCCCCTCCAACTGGGATACCTAAACCCTGGCGAATTACCATTAAACGTATTGCCGGGTATCGAGGTGTTGAGAAAAACAATCTTTGCCAGCCGAGATAACGCCAACGGTGTGGGGTCTGCAATTCTACGCATTTTTGCACACACTGTGAGTGGCCCCAACCAACTAGGATACCCAAGTTCGTTCGTGAAGTATCAACAAGCATCCCCCCTGGAAATTCTATAGCTGTGGTACCGGGCATCCTAGGTGTTCAACAAAAGAACCTTGACCCGACAGGGCGGAGTCAGCAATTATACGCAAATTCGCACACATTAGGTTAGTCCCCACCAATTAGGATACCTAAATTCTTCGCAGATTATTAAGAGATATCTCCCAGGAAAATTCGCTGGCTGTTGTAGACGGGTGAACCACCTTTTACAAAACGAAATGACTCCATGGGTGGAGTCTGAAACATTACGTAATTTTGCACACACTTTGATTGTCTCACCCGATTAGGAAAACACTGACAGAATTTCATGGGGGGGGGGTGTAACAAAAACGTGAACAAAATACCTCCCGCGTGCAAAAATCTCAAAAACTGTGGGTGATACAATGACTGGACGAGCTGTCCAGGATGTGTCCGCGAATACTCGTCCAGTCAGGGCAATCGCGCCGGGACCGAACCTAGCTGGAACGCCCTAAATGTTGTATGTAGATGACCCGGCCACCCGCCCTGAGAAAGGAGTGGGAGAAGCGGGAGTAATTCTCAAAGATGAAACACCCAACCCCAGCGGACAACTCGTCCAGCCCTTGTGTACTTAAGAGCATAAATCTCGTCCATGAACTAGTTTGTCGACATAATGTGCTCTATTCAGCTTCCGGGTAATCCACTGAACTGCTACGTCGGCTTGGTCGCACCGAATGCTGGAGTCAACGTCGGCGCTGAGGTACGGTATCGCTTTTTGGGAGTTGTTCATACTTCGCGACAACTGATCGCGTGGGTCATAATACATATCGATTTTCGTTCGGCGTCGCTCGACAACAATCGATATGCATACTCTGCCATAGCCATTAGCTGCTGCAATGTCGCTTTCGTCACGGACTGTGGACGGATCCTTAAACCTCCGGGCGATCCTACAACGAACGCCTGATTTTCAGGTTGCTTGCGATGGCAGATGCGCTTCGCTGAGCGGAATGGTGAATGGTGACAAGATCATCACCTTTCAGTGTGTCACAGCTCAAGTCTGCAAGTGAGTGCGCCTTTAGGTCGCATTACAAATAAGCGCTACTCGCGCGCCATTTATTGATCGGCTGCGCGTCAATCAATACGCAGCCGTTTTCAGGACGTTCCTGAACACCGATGGCTGCGCCACATTGCCGGGAGATCGCGAAATCACCGGATGCTGTTGTAGCAACCAGGACAGCTGCAACGTCATCCAGGCCAACGCCACTGGAGTACGTCGCTTCGTCGTTCACAGTAGGCGTCGTGAAGGTGACCATAAACGAGACCGCCGATTTTCAGCTGATTCCCAACTTGCCGACGCCGAGCCCCGTTGTCGAGTTCCCGATCTCGTGCTGGACCGGAGTCTACGTGAACGGCGCTGCTCTGACCAGCGTAGGGTGAGTTCAGACTTCTGAATCTGAATCGGCTTCCGATCTACCTGGATCCGTTACGTTTTCTTCAGATTCACCACCTGCAACGGTCAATGCGCCTCGATCACTCTGAACACCACCCTCAACGGCGCCGCCCACACTGCCTCCCTGTACACCTGTGATCCTACCTCCGTCTGCAAAGCGCTGAGTTCGTTCTTCTCACTTACAGTATTCCTTCTGAGCATACGCATACTGTAGCGATCAATATGTATCCTTTAGACATGACCAACCAGTGCTCCGTGATCGAGCCCGGAGTCGGAGGATGCTGTTGCGACAGCGACGCCTGTATCTACCCACCGAAGAACAGGGTAAGTAACCTCGTGGGACATACGCCTTGTCCACTGAGAGAGGAGTTCTGCCTCTTTCTGCTCGTCGACGTACAGACCGCTTCAAACGGACGTGTTTCAGAATCCTGGTAATCCTCTCCAGTGCTACGTTGGATTGTACGCTCTCAAGGCCGGAGTGAATGTTGGAGCAGAGGTAGGAAGGGGGTTCTTCGTCGGCTTCGGTTGCTTCTGAGCTGATCTATGAATGTTTAGGTCTTCTGCGATGGCCAGTGCTCCACGCTGAGCGGAGTTGTGAACGGCGATACCGTAACGACCTTCCAGTGCGCTCCACTGAGCGTGTGCAAGTAAGCCTCCTCCACCTAGGGCCTGTTCATACTTCGGCCGACAAGAGCGACAGGAGCGACTGGAGTGACTGGCGCGACGAACGTAGTGTGGTGTACGAAAATAACTACGTACTCCACAGTTCGTCCGTCGCCCCTGTCGCTTCAGTCGCTCTTGTCGCTCTTGTCGCTCGAAGTATGAACAGGCCCTCAGCGCCAGCCTTAGGCATCTCCTTCACTGCATTTTCCAGGAGTCTCGAGCTCGACAACGCCTGTGGAGCTCTCCCTGGTGATCGTGAAATCGCCGGATGCTGCTGCGACAGCAGCAACAGCTGCAACGCCAACAACTTCCCCGGGGTGCGTCGCGAACTTTCCTCCGTCGGACTTCGGCATCCGACTGACTGCTCGCCCATTTCAGATCGTTCCCCCGACGCCGGAGCCGTTCCCCGAATTCCCAATCTCCTGCTGGTCCGGCGTCTACGTGAACGGAGCCGCCATCACAAAGTCTGGGTACGTGGTCGCCTTGGAGTCCCTCGGGTGGCCTCTGTCTAGTCTTCTGCTGGCTTCAGATTCCAATCGTGCTCCGGTGACTGCGCCTCCGTCACGCTGCAAACCACCCTCAATGGCCAGCAGCACAACGCCACCATGTATATGTGCGACCCTGTGACCGTCTGCCGGTCTCTGAGTAGGTGTCGTCCTTTTGGGAAGTAAGCCTCTTTCCCAAGGCCTACCGTAATCCTTTGCAGACATGACCAACAGGTGCTCGACGATTGAGCCCGGAGTCAGCGGATGCTGCTGCGATTCTGATGCCTGCCTTACCCCGAACAAGGTATGAACACCTGGTTTGTTAAAATTGAGGATGAGCGTGCGACCATACAAAAACCTTTCAGTCACCCGCCAATCCGCTGACCTGCTACGTCGGACTCAGCGCTCCTTTGGCTGGAATCAACGTTGGATCCGAGGTTGGTTTTCTCTGTGGAGTGCTGGATAGCCGTTAGAAGGGCTCGTTTCGGTCATCGGTGGTAAATGGTAGTCGTTCCATCGAGAAGACACGGGTGTGCAGTTAGGTGCCTGCTACTACTGTGAAGGCGGAGAGACGTGCTCGATTACTGTAGAATGATCGGGGCCGAGCCCGCCTTGGACGCGACGGAGCATAGTCTATTCTGTTCATCCGTTAAGCTCGTCCGAGGCGGGCTCAACAACCGTCCCTCTACCGTAATCGAGGGTGGCGCCGGTACGCTACCGTAATCCAGAAAACACTTGAATCTCGCTTCACAGCTCTTTTTTGTCTCTGCCTCTTCGACCTTGCTCCGTTCCCATGGCTAGCGTGGAAATCCTCATCTACAGTATATCCCTCGTTTCTCTTGCCTCTCCTTGCACCAGATTCACCAACCGTTTACCGCCCTCTAAGGGTAAAAATGTCGCCAATTCCCCTGATATGACATTCATCAGCATCAGGTTTGGCGATATTTTCACCGTTAGAGTGCGGTAAGCGCTTGATGAATCTGGCCCCAGGAGAGGCTAGAGAAACGAGAGATATACCGTGGATGAGGATTCCCACGCTATCCGTGGGAACGAACCAAGGTAGAAGAGACACAGACAAAGAACAACCGGGAAGCGAGATTCCGGTAGCGTGCCACCGCCACCATCGATTATGGTAGGTTCGCGGTTGTTGAACCTGCCTCGGACGAGCTTTACAAAGCTTAACGACTTTAAATTATTGTTGAAACAATGTGTGTCAGGGATGAGGTGGTTACGAAACCACTGTAGTCGCTCGGCCAATCAGGATGCACCTGATAGGCGTGTGACCCATTGTCGGCGTCATGTAGGCCAAATCACCGACTTGTACCGCTCCTTCTGTGATTCATGAGGTTTACTCATCCTCCTTTCATATTCTTAGGATTGCATTTCAGATCTACTGCAACGGCATGTGTTCGTCGCTGAATGCTATGGTAAACGGCGACAACGTCACCACATACCAATGCGTCCCGAAACAAGTGTGCCAGTGCGTTTAGCCATGTGTCTTCTGCTTCGGGATCCACTGGAAGAAATCCTCAGTCTTCTCATTGCAGAGCTCTGTCCGTCTACAACGGTTGTGCGACACTCCAGGGAGATCGCGAAGTGACCGGATGCTGCTGTGACAGCGGCAATGCGTGCAACGTTGGACCTGACGTGAGTCCAGGTCCAATTCGGCGGTGGTCGGTCCTTTCGGCCATATCTGAGTCTTTCCTTTGCAGTTCGTCGCTCCTACACCTTCGCCGAACACCGACTTCCCGATCTCGTGCTGGTCCGGAGTCTACGTGAACGGAAAGCATTTGTCCGAACCTGGGTGGGTAGGACGGGCTCCCTCCTTAGATTCGAAACGAGAAAAGATTCATTTCTTTTCTGCCAGAATGGATCCCTTTCCTTTTCAGCTTCCAGTCCTGCAAGGGAGAATGCGCCTCGCTCACTCTGACGACGTCCATCATGGGCCAGACTCACAACGCTACCATGTACACCTGTGACCCAACGTCTGTCTGCAAGGCTCTCAGTGAGTCCTCATATTTAATCCGTCCTTCATCTGGGGCCAGATTCATCAACGACTTACAGCAATCTAACAGTGAAAATACCGCCGAAATCCCTGATAGCGCGGCTTACCAACAAGCGATATGGCGAAACGTTTCAGTGTTTCTTGTTGATAAGCCGCGCTATCAGGAATTTCGGCAGTATTTTTACCGTTAGACTGCTGTAAGTCGATGATGAGTCTTGCACGAGCATGGGCGATCGACCATCTCTCCTTCCTCAGACATGAACAACCAGTGCGTCACGCTCGAGAGTGGAGTTACCGGCTGCTGCTGTAACGACGACGCCTGTCTCACTCCCAGGAAGGTCCGTCAGCTCGTTTAGTGACTTCAGACCACAGATTTCCTTCAAAGATGCTCCATTTCAGACACCCGGCAACACCCTTCAGTGCTACGTCGGTCTCAAGGCCCCCAACGCTGGAGTTAACGTCGGAGCTGAGGTGAGAGACCAGTCCTCGAATGAATTCCAGGTGCAGTAACCCACTCTTCTGTCAGGTCTTCTGCGACGGCTTGTGCTCATCGCTGAGCGGAATCGTGAACGGCGACAGTGTCACCACCTTCCAATGTGTCCCAAAGAGCATTTGCAAGTGAGTTTCAGACGACTTTCCCAGTGCGCCGATCGTTCATTACGAAGTTATGGTGTTCAGGTCACTCGGTGTCGACAATGCCTGCGCATCTCTGCCAGGAGATCGTGAAGTCACCGGATGTTGCTGCGACTATAAGAACAGCTGCAGTCTGGAACTCGCCAACGCAACTGATGTCAGTTCTTCTCGTTATGGACAGAACTAGATACATCTTCATAGCTCGAGCTTGAACGAAGGCTTGGAGTTGTCCACTTTACCTCCATTGTACACTTGTTAGCATGAGTGGAACCTGAGCGAGAAGAAGGCACACCACTGCAAGTGGTTCACTGCCTCAGGCAACAGTCTTGCATGGCATTCCAATGAGGCAGAATGCCGCCGAGAACTGTGGCTACACTTGTGAGACACGGAGCCGAAGAGCGGCAGCGCGACAACTGCTCCCCGGCGCGGCTCTTCCCAGCACAGTGGAGACGTGGGTCCCTCCACGATAAGAAGGAGAAGGAACAGATCGCGGTGCGGCGCCGCAACGTCGATGTGTCTATGCTTCACGTCTCGTTCAGAGCGTTCACGCGTAGCGACGCAAAGTCCACTGTCAATGCGACGCGACCCTTGCTTCGCTCTCTTCTGTGAGGGCGAAGGTGCCATGAACACCACGCGTTCGAAACGATAGCGTAGTAGCGGGCCACCGAGCGACGAGCAAATCGCTCAGCAATGAACCGCGATATCATCATCGTGTGGCGATGTCGATAATTCCGTGAGATGTGGCGTTCGTTTCACAGCGATTATGAACACCACGCGAGGGCGCGACACGACGTCGCTTGATCGATATAGGAGCTCATCATTACGTCGCAATGTTGCACCTGAACGTCCCAGGGCCGTAGACACCTACAATAACTACGGCAGTTCTGACCCTCCTGGGCCCGGATTCATAAACACGGCCGGCAGTAACCCCGATTTTACCCCGATTTACCTCGAAGGCCACTTACCGGACACTTACCTCTGTTTTTAATTCATGACCGCCAAAGCCATGCGCCGCGGAAGATGGACGAATGGCGCTGGCAACTCACTTTCCAGGCTTTTATTATACCATCGCTCACCCCGAGCGACGCCTAATGGTACGCTCCCATATCGATCACGTCGCGCGATCGATATGGGAGCATATCCTTAGGCGTCGCTCGGGGTGAGCGATGGTACAACAAAGGCCTAGGGCCAAGACGTCCCTTCGAGTATCGATTTGGCGGGTGAGTTGTAACGGACCAGGGTCGTTGCGTTGTGTCAGAAATTAGCAGGGGAGCAAACCCTTGCTTTGGCGGTAAATGTTCCCGGACGCGCTAGCGAAGTAGCTTCTACTTTTCGCGGGTAAGTGGAGAATGGCGGTAGATTTTACACTTACTGGCCGGAAAGTCGTTTATGATTCCGGGCCCTCGACGTCTACAGTATAGACAGGACGCTGGACTGAAACGACTGTGTAGATAACTGTAGATTCGTCGATTGTGTGTGAAGCCGGCAGCTTCCTCTGCCTACAGGATGGCCTGCCTGGGCCGGATTCATCAACGACTTACAGCAATTTAACAGAGAAAATTACAACCGAAATCCCTGATAGCGCGGCTTATCAAGCGATATGGTGAGCCACAGGTCGGTCCCCAAAGCGACATAGTCAGCTCCAGGCCCGACCCCAGGTCGGCTGCGTAGAAGCATATTCACAGAGCAGACGACCGGCTGCGACCACGACTCGAATACGACTGACCCCTGCGGGCGCACCTCGGGTGACAGAGTGCACGCTCCTCTGCGTCTCTAGCGCGCCGCGCGGGACGTGTATTGACCCGATCAGACGTGACCTCCAATAGTCGTGTGGAAGTTACGGTATGACCCATGGGAACAGGCACGAATGTAAGATGTTTTCAGTAGATGAGAGGATAGTAGTTGATCAAACCGCGGTCACCACACAGTGGGTTTAGTATGGGAGGGATAGAACACACCAAAGATGGCTTAGTAGCGCAAAGACTCGGCGTCCTTGAAAAGTCCTTACAAAAGCCGTCACAGCCTTAAAATCTCATACGCGAATCTCAACGCTGATGTTCCAGATCGTCCCACCGACGGCGCCACCAAACACGGAGTTCCCAATCTCTTGCTGGTCCGGAATCTACTTGAACGGCAATGCTCTCACAAGTGCTGGGTAAGTTTATCCAGCTCACCTCGTGAAAGATGCTCATCTCCAGCCTATCTGCTTCAGCTACCAGTCGTGCCAAGGAGAGTGCGCGTCGGTGACGCTGCAGACGTCCCTCGCCGGAGTCCAACACAACGCCACCATCTACATGTGCGACCCGACAGCTATCTGCCAGTCGCTCAGTGAGTACCACCCGGATTCTAGATGAACAGGGTGCCTTCAGTGTTCAAGCCTGATTCAGATATGAGCAACAACTGCAACACCGTTGAGCCAGGGCTCTCCGGATGCTGCTGTAATGACGACGGTTGCCTGTCCCCCAACAAGGTGAGCTTTAGAACTCTGCAGCTTAACTGGAGAGCGCGAGATTAACTAGGTTTAATTACCCAAGTTTGAGATTTATCATCTCGGATCCGAGTTCAGCAAGAGTTCAGCACTGCAGTGAATAAATGAGAGCGATTTCAGTCCCCAGCCAACCCTCTCACCTGCTACGTCGGAATCTACGCCCTGAAGGCCGGCGTCAACGTCGGAGCTGAGGTGAGGATCTTAACATCCTGAACAGGATACGGTATCCAAGAGAACGGTGGCTTAAACCAACTCTTCAGGTGTACTGTAATGGAATGTGCTCAAGCCTGAGCACCACCGTAAACAACGACAATGTCACCACCTTCCAGTGCGTGCCAACCAACATCTGCAAGTGAGTTCCAACTTCTGTACTGCTCTAGGGGGGGGGGGGGGTGCGATTGTCATTTGCAACAGACAGACGGTCTGCCAACATTCAACTTTCACTTTAAGATGAGTATAAACGCGACGTATAAACCCGATTTGGACGAGTTACCCGGTCAGCCCGTATAACTCGTCCAAATCGGGGGCGGAGCCCAACACCACCAGCAGCTCTATTAGGTTTCCTGTATCATTTGTGATGGCGATTTTTGCATGTGCATTTTTTTTTGCCGTGAGACTAGTCCGATAGATGCCTTATGAACCCGTTTGCAGATCGTTCGCCGCCGACAACGGCTGCAGTACATTCCGCGGTGACCGCGAGGTGACCGGCTGTTGCTGTGACACATCGAACGCCTGTAATTTCGCTTCATTCAACGTAAGGTACCATTTTTCGCCTGGAAGAGCCTCGAGATGGCTGAAGAGAACACTTTCAGCTCCCAATCCCCACACCACAACCGCGACCAGAATTCCCCATCTCGTGCTGGTCCGAAATCAGCGTCAACGGCAGAGGGATCTCACAGCCAAGGTACGTCCTTTAGGTACTTCGAAAGGGATAGGAGGATTCTAGACGCACGTCTTCATTCCAGCTTCCAATCCTGCAACGGAGAATGCGCCTCGGTCACGCTGAGCACCATGTATCAGGGACAGAACCACACCGCCACCATGTACACCTGCGATCCGTCCAGTGTCTGCAAGTCCCTCGGTGAGTCGCTTGGAACGGCATTCAAAGACCGATACAGGTCGTGAATGTGGCCTACATGGAGAGGTGGAAACGGACAGGACTAATCAGACCGCATCGAATGGGAGCCGTACGCAGGTAGGGCGTGCAGGGTCCTTGCTCTGATTGGCTGACGCCTCATGCAGGCCACATTATCGACTTGTGTCCAACACGGGTAGAAAATCTACGAACGAGCGTTGCCGTCATCTCACCATAAGATGGAGCTACTTTGCTGCTTGGGCACAGCAAACAGACTTTTGTACACTTTTTCTTGGCGATCGTTTGCTGATAATTAATCGATTCGTATGCTTTGCACGGACGAGTCAATCACTCATTGCCCTCGTGGGCAATAAAAAGACCCTAGCCGGCCTATTCTTTTCTTGAAATAACGCCCGTAGTCGCTTGAGCACCTTTAAACAGGGTTTTCGTACGATTTTCCAACATTTAACTGATCATTAAAGCATCACTGACAAGTGCCAGAATGGCCCACTTTAATCAGTGAGTCTGACGAGCGTTTTGTGCGAAAAGAGCGACTTTTCCCTCATTCCAAACCCTGCTTGATGAAACAGGGTCGGTCGGTGGCCTGATTGGTTGACGATAGCTCGGTCAGCGCTCTGATTGGCTGACGCATTCCTGCCCCTCCACGTGGGCCGTATTAGCTACTAGCACCCAAGTTTCTTCACCACAAGCGTCAGTACCGAAGTCGGACTTCTTTTGAAGCCAGAGGCTTGTGTTATAGTATCTTAGGCATGTATAGTCTTCTCCAAAGAAATCCGAAGCAACCGGGTGTAGAATCTTCACAAGACATCTGCCTCCCTTTCCAGGAATCGTCAACAACTGCACCTCACTCGAACCTGGAGTTGACGCCTGCTGCTGTAACTCGGACGCCTGTTTGACCCCAAGAAGGGTTCGTTTGTGCGTCCCCGTAGCTCGGACAAAAGGCCACCAAATGTCCAATTCTGTTGCAGAAGCCCGGAAATCCACTGCTCTGCTACGTCGGTGTGATCGCCCCGAAGGCTGGCATCAATGTCGGAGCTGAGGTGGGAAGCTCTAAAGCCTGAAGCTTGCAGAATCGTCCTGAATCGAACCGTTTCAGGTGGCCTGCAACGGCATGTGCGCCTCGTTGAGCGGCATCGTGAACGGCGACAACGTCAGCACCTTCCAGTGCGTGCCGAGCAACGTCTGCAAGTGAGTTCTGACCGACCGCCGCTGCTCGACGACGTCGTCAGTTCCCGATCGTTTCAGGACCTTCCTCAACCGCGATGGATGCGCCTCGCTGCCAAACGACCGGGAAATCACCGGATGTTGCTGTGACGAGAGGGACAGCTGTAACTACCACATGTTCAACCGCACGTCGCCGATGCCCACACCGAGCCCCGTCGTCGAGTTCCCGATCTCGTGCTGGACCGGAATCTACGTGAACGGAGCCGCTCTGACTGACGTTGGGTGAGTGAGACGAGTTGGGGGCATCTGTAGTCGTCCCGGTTAACGCCTTCGTCTTCAGATTCCAATCCTGCAACGGCCAATGCGCCTCGGCCACTCTGAACACCACCGTCGGTTCATACACGCACACGGCGACGATGTACATGTGCGACCCGACGTCCATCTGCAAGGCGCTGAGTTCGTCTTTTTGGCCTTTATTGTCCGCTTGTGACTTCAGAAGAGCTTTGCTTTCAGACATGACCAACCAGTGCTCTGTGATCGAGCCCGGACTCGGTGGTTGCTGCTGCGACACCGACGCCTGCATCTACCCACCAAGAAACAGGGTAAGCAACCTCCTCCTGGGTATGCACGATGGGTATCAGAACCACGAGCTCAATGTTGCAGAACCCTGGAAATCCACTGCTCTGCTACGTCGGTATGATGGCTCCCAAGGCCGGCGTCAACGTCGGATCAGAGGTGAGGGATCGAAGGATTCAGATTCATTTAGGTTTAGATATCTGAACGGGCCATCCTTCTAGGTGGTCTGTGACGGCCAGTGCTCGACTCTAAGCGGAATCGTAAACGGCGACAGTGTCACCACCTTCCAGTGCGCTCCAATCAGCGTCTGCAAGTAAGTTAGGACTTTCGGTACATGTAGGCCACAGGCCACATTAGCGACGTGTACTTGCATTTGAGGAAGTTGTTCTGTTTTTTTTTCTGATGCATGTCGTTTTCTTCTTCATGATGTACGATCGCTTGATCATTGTATTGTCTTTTGTCGATTTTCTTTTCTCCTCGGTGTTGTTCAATTTTGACTGACCGCTTCAGGAGTCTCGAGCTTGACAACGCCTGCGGTTCACTTCCTGGTGATCGCGAGATCCAGGGATGTTGCTGCGACGGCGCAAACAGCTGCAACATCGCCAACTATACGGTACAGTCCAATACCGTAATACTACCGTATCGTGCTAAGTGTGGCTGACGTTCAGATGATCATTCCTCCAGCGACACCCGCGCCGGCTGAGTATCCAATCTCCTGCTGGGCTGGAGTCTACGTCAACAATAATCCCATTACAAAGGCTGGGTAGGTGGCTTCAGAATCCTGAATCTCAGCAGAATCTCACTGAGTATACCTGTTCAGATACCAGTCGTGCAACGGCGAGTGCGCCTCAGTGACTCTTCAGACCACTTTGAACGGCCAGCAGCACAACGCCACCATGTACATGTGCGACCCGGTGGCCGTCTGCCAAGCGCTAAGTGCGTAAGGAGCCTCAGAAGACCTTCTGGGTGATGTTCTCGTTAACGCTCGTTCGCTTCCAGACATGACGAACCAGTGTGCAACCGTCGAGACCGGAGTGAGCGGCTGCTGCTGCAACACCGACGCCTGCCTCTCACCGACCAAGGTCAGACTGGGCTTTTCAGCCACGTTTTAGCCTAAGGAAGCTGAGGTCTAGCGGTTTCAGACTCCCGGCAACCAGCTGACCTGCTACGTCGGACTCTACGCTCCTAAGGCCAACGTCAACACTGGAGCTGAGGTACTTCTTAGTGACTTTAGGGAGAGGAGTCACGAGAGTAACCTCAAACTTGGGTAATTAAACCTCTATCCTTCTCTCTCGCTCCAGGTCGTCTGTGGCGGCATGTGCTCATCGCTGCGTGCGATGGTGAACGGCGACGACGTCACCAGCTTCCAGTGCGTTCCGACCAGCGTATGCAAGTGAGTGTGTGACTTCTTCGGTCGTTCTGGTTCTGGTCATCATCCGCCGTCTCACACCCGTCGGCCGCTTCAGATACATCGGAACGGACGCCGCCAACTCCTGCACAACTCTCTACGGTGACCGCGAAGTGACCGCTTGCTGCTGCGACAGCGCGAACGCCTGCAACGTCGCCAACAGAACCGATGTAGGTGCCTCTTCGCGCTAGAAGACAGGTAGTGACGTCGAGCACCACCGGTTCTTCCAGATCATCGCACCAACACCATCGCCCATTGCTGAGTTCCCGATTTCATGCTGGAGCGGAGTGTACGTGAACGGAAACGCTCTCAGCAATGTTGGGTGAGTTCCTTCGGTGGCTGCAGGAAGACCAGCTCTTCTTCTGTTGCAAGGCACGACTTAGGAGACAATCACTCACTAGCAGGCAGGCTGTAGGAGACTGTGAAGAGATCTGTGGAAATTTCGCCAGATAACCCCCAGACATTCTCTCCGGGACCCATCAAGTTCTCCTTGAGCGGGTCTTCTACGCCAGTCAGTCAGACGAACGTCAGGAACCTGGCGACCAGTAGCTATACATTGGATCTGATGCCAGCTCCGATAATCCGACATTCGTTATTTTTTTCAAACATCGGACAAACGGATGATTCAGGTAATCGCATTTTTGAAAAGCTCGGACCACACGGTGACCCAGATAGAGGCGATTTTCACAAGAACAGATTCTCGGATGATTTAGACAACTCATTTTAATCAGAAATCCTATATTCTGTCCGAATCGCGTATTCGGTGTCGGCTCCCATGAAAAATGAGTTATCTGAATAATTCGAGAATCCGTTCTAGTGGAAATCACAGCTATCTGAGCCATCCTACAATCCAAGCTTTTCAAAAATGCCATTTACAGAACGATCCGTTTATCCGTAGTTTGAAAGAATAGCGAATCCGGATTATCCGGACCGGCGTCGGATCCAATGTGTATCACAGCGACTTGAGACTTCAGTCGCATCTCTGTGCACCATGATGCCGGCTGAGCAAGGTGGTGGCCTTTCTCATGGCGTTTTCCTCGAATTTCCTTCGCTTCCTTTTGGTGTGATCATGGCTATGGTGCAACTGAACTCTGAATCCTGAAGGCGGAGCTGTAGTAAGGGATATGACGCCTTCTCTACGACGTCGTAATCTTCCTTGAGAGATAAATCGGGTCAAATGACGCGTAGACGGCTAGGTTTCATCTATACGTCTGTCCATCACTTCGTTACGCGGTCCTCAATCAAGTAGGCGTGCTTCCGTCCATAGCCTGGAGACCGCTTTTCGCTCCAGTCACTTCCAATAGGTCGATGTCGCACTCACAAATAGTCACAATTCATTCTGAATTAGGCCAGGCTTCAAACGGGCTCAAGTCGGCAGAGGGCTGGACCACCCCACCGCGAACTGAAGTGGTGAACTAGGTGGACCAGGGGTGGTTCTTCGTCGTCACACCTTTAAGAACAAGGCCATTTCAGCTACCAGACGTGCTACGGAGAGTGCGCTTCGGCGACACTGACCACCATGGTCGCTCAGACCACACATACGGCCACAATCTACACCTGTGACCCAACTTCCGTGTGCAACGGCCTTGGTGAGTCACCTGGAAGCCTTTCTGACTTCTGAACAGGGTGGCATGACTTCCATTTCAGGCATGACCAACAACTGCTTGACCATCGAGACCGGAGTACAGGCCTGTTGCTGCAACACTGACGGTTGTCTCACACCGACGAAGGTCTGTGTCACGGCGTTCTTTAGCATCAAAATTCCCTAATTGCTCCTCTTCAGAAGCCCGGAAATGTGCTCTGGTGCTACGTTGGCATGTACGCTCCAAAGGCTGGAATCAACGTTGGAGGCGAGGTGAGCGAATGGTCCTTAGCGGCAATATACCTTCACGACATCAGAATCAAGGCCCTTCCCTCTTTAGGTGGTCTGCGACGGCCAGTGCTCTTCTCTGACCGGAGCTGTTAACGGTGACGTCGTGTCCACCTTCCAATGTGTGCCGACATCAGTCTGCAAGTGAGTCGCCAGAGTCCGTCCAGTGCATAACAGCAAAGAATTCCGTCTCTTGCGCAGATCTCTTGGTGTCAACGGCGGCTGCGTCAGCCTTCCGGGAGACCGTGAAGTGTCCGGATGCTGCTGCAGCGACTCGAACAGCTGCAATCTCTACCAGCTGAACAGGACCGAGGTAACCTCTAGCTGGAGCTTCTCGAATCAGAGAATTCAAGCCATTCACTGATTTCAGATGATCCCACCAGTACCGCCAACCCCATCCACCATCGAGTTCCCGATCTCTTGCTGGTCCGGAGTCTACGTCAACGGAAACCCCATCACCTCAGCTGGGTAAGGGCAGAGCTGATCAGATGGCGATTAAGGTCTTTTAGGAAATCAGAGACAGTAATGTGGTTCTTTTTCAGCTTCCAAACTTGCTTCGGAGACTGCGCCAGTGTGACTCTTCAGACGACTCTGAACAACGTAAAGCACAACGCCACCGTCTACATGTGCGACCCGACAACCGTCTGCCAGGCGCTCAGTGAGTTAGCGTAGCCATCTTCTTCTGAATTCTGTGCAATTCCTGAACCTCCTCTGCTCCAGACATGACCAACGCCTGTGCCACCATCGAGGACGGAGTGTCAGGCTGTTGTTGCAACGACGACGCTTGTCTGACACCGATGAAGGTACTTTAGCGCGTCAGAAGTCTCTTCGATGCCCACTAGATGAGCCTAGTGGAATCCGTAAATTTCAGTCGCCAATCAACAACCCTCTGACCTGCTACGTCGGAGTGAACGCGCCTAAGGCCAACATCAACGTCGGAGGAGAGGTTCGTGACACATGTAGATATTGGGCCTCTTACAGGGAGATCTTAGATCTGCGGAACCAGTGCTACAAATGGCAGACGTATACCCCTGCTCAGATTCTAGTCGACCATTTTAGGTCATTTAGAGAAATTTTGACCTGATTGCACTACTACATTCTGAGGAGAACACAGCAAAATGCCGGGAAAACACCACAAAGGAGGCGAGGATCTGTGCAGATGTGCCGTGAACACCCCAAAGTGGAGGGAAAACACCAAAAAGAAGCCGAAGAAGTCTGTATAGTTGTGCCGTGAACACCCCGCAGTGCCGGGAAAACACCGCAGAGCAACTAAGTGACTGTTGAACTCTGCCGTGAACACCCCAAAGTGCCGGGAAAACACCGCAGAGCAACTAAGCGACAGTTGAACTCTGCCGTGAACACCCCAAAGTGCCGGGGAAAAACACCGCAGGGCAACCAAGTGAATGTGAGGCTCTACCGTGAACACCCCAAGTGCCGGGAAAACACCAAAAAGAAGCCACAAATGTGTGTGTAGTTGTGCCGTGAACACCCCAAAGTGCCGGGAAAACACCACAAAGGAGCCCGAACTGTCCGCGTAGTTCTGCCATGAACCAGCTTTCATACATATTTCACATCACTGTGATGGAAAGTATGAGAAGTATGAGAAGTACGAACAGCGCCCACTGGTAGGTAACATGGTACCGTCACGACCAACATCTGTGCGAGGAAGTGCAACCTTTAGAATCCCTAGGACTCGCACCAACGGCCAGTATATTATGGTTGCCTTCAGCACTGGCCCAAATCGAACGGAGCCGCGAGCAGATCGATATCCCATGTTTGAACCGTGAAAGCGTATTTCCCTATATTTTAGATGGTCTGCAGCGGTATGTGCTCATCTTTGAACGCTATGGTGAACGGCGACAACGTCACCACCTTCCAGTGCGTGCCGAGGAGCGTCTGCAAGTATGTTCGCGGCCACAGCTGTTGTTCTGGATCGACTATGAACAGCTGAATCGAGCCCTTTCAGATCGTTTGCTGCCGACAACGGATGCAACACACTGAGAGGCGACCGTGAGGTGACCGGATGCTGCTGCGACTCGTCCAACGCCTGTAACCTGGCCAACAGGCCCGATGTAAGCCTCGCTTCCCCGTTCTTATACTTCAGAAGCCATACGTAGACATTCGGTAACACTGCCGACCTTGCAGATCGTCCAGCCTACTCTGCCACCATACACTGAGTTCCCGATCTCCTGCTGGTCCGGAGTCTACGTTAACGGACAGGCTTTGTCCAACCCTGGGTATGACACGTCCTATGAGGGCACCACAGTCCCGCTGAGCGGTCAAATTCTGATTTTTTTCGAACTATTTCCATTTCAGCTACCAATCATGCAACGGAGAATGTGCCTCATTGACCCTGACGACCTCCATCCAAGGAGTGACCCACAATGCCACCTTGTACACATGCGACCCTTCAGCTGTCTGCAAATCACTCAGTACGTGCTTAGGGAACGATGCTGTTGGAGGAGATTTGATTGGCTCCATCTTTCAGTGGTCGAAAACCGGTGTTTATCGCTAGAAAATGGAGTCGACGCCTGCTGCTGTAACACTGACGCCTGCCTGACGCCTTACAAGGTAGATCGCTTAGCTCATGAGCCTCGCGGGTTCGATCCCTGGCCACATACAAGCAGGAAACCATCTTTAAACTTGAAGAGCAAGCAGTTCTATAGCATACGTTTTCAGAAGCCTGGCCGACCACTGTTGTGCTACGTTGGACTATACGCCAAAAAGGCCGGAGTGAACGTAGGAGCCGAGGTAAGACGGGGCTAAGCTCTTCATAACTTTAGTGATTTACACGTGAGCCGCGCGGGAGCACGAAACTAGCCGATATTGATTGTGCACGCGACAAATCGATACTGCTCGGGGCGCCCAGTCAGCTTTGAAGCACTTAAGGTCACCAATTAAAGGTCTTCTGCGACGGTATGTGCTCATCGTTGAGCGGCTCCGTGAACGGCGACGACGTGGTCACATACCAATGTGTGCCGACGCCCGTCTGCAGGAATTTCTTCGACGCCAACGGATGCACAACGCTTAACGGAGATCGCGAGATCACCGGCTGTTGCTGCAATGACTACAACAGTTGTAACGTCTACCAGACGAATAGAACCGGAGTGAGTTCTGTCTGAAGCGGTGAGTCGGCCCTGTGGATTCTGAGGCCTGAAATATTCTTCCAGATCGTTATTCCCACGCCAGCTCCTCCATCGGAATACCCGATCTCTTGCTGGACCGGAATCTACGTGAACGGTCACCAGATCACGGAGGCATCGTGAGTAGGACCATCTCTAGCAAGCAAGGCACCTTGGAATAAGCCTCAATCTCCTCAGATTCGCTACCTGCTTCGGTGATTGCGCTTCGGTGACACTCAGCACAATGGTGAACAATCAGAATCACACGGCCACGATGTACATGTGCGACCCGACGTCCATCTGCAGAGCGCTGAGTGAGTCCAAAGGTGATGTTCGTCCTCTTGCCGCGCTCTTCTGACGATTTCCGCTTTCAGACATGACGAATCAGTGCAGCAGCGTGGAGCCAGGAGTCGATGGCTGCTGCTGTAACACCGATGCCTGCCTCAACCCCCGCACCAACACGGTGAGTCGTCCAAGCCCCCACTGTTTGGAATGAAGGTATCATGTCTTACTGACGCATTCGTTTTCCAGTACCCCGGAAACGACCTCATCTGTTACGTCGGAGTCTACTACGAGAAGGACAACTTCACCGTCGGCTCAGAGGTACTGTAGCAGCAGATTCTGCAGGAAAATAGGGCGACAAACGCACCCCTTAATGGACTCATGAGAGATGGAGAGAGAGATGGGATGCTGCTCTGAGTGCAGACTTTCACAGGTCCCATTGTCCTCAGATCTAGGCCGTCTAAGGTGTACGGTAGCCCACTTGCCCGTGTCTATAAAGTTCAGAACGGAAGAAACTCATACCTAAGCGCCTTAAAAGCTCAACTGCCCCTGTTGTGCCCAAGATTTGAGGATAACCCTTCAATTCAAGGGCTGCTCCTGAGGAAGTTTACCTTGATCTCCTGGGTTTCTTTCCGCTCATAGTGGTAATGGAAGCGCATTCTCGGGAGAAGATTCTGCATAACTAAGCCGCGGTACGACTACTGTACTATAAAAGTCAGCCGCAGTTCAGTGCAAACGCCTCGCATGTCAAAATGACTCAGTCAATAGAAGTACCGAATTTGGCCACATAAAGTACTGTATCCCTTGAGTGAAGTTCAGAAGAAATCTCGGAAGTATAAGAGTAGTCTGTTTAGATGGTCTGCAGCGGTCAGTGCGCCTCGCTGGAGACGACTTTCCAAGGAAAGAAGCTGAAAACCTACCACTGCGCACCTCTTCAAGTGTGCAAGTGAGTCAGTTCCATCTCGAAACGCGTCTTGTCATTGGAACCAGCCACAGCCACGAATCTCACTACCGTCCGTTTTCAGAGCCCTAGCTGTCGATAACACCTGTGCGCCAGTTTACAAGGACGCTGACGTTAAGGGATGCTGTTGTAATACCGGAAAGAACTGCAACGTGAAGGAGCCGATCAGCACGAACACGACCGCACCAGCGGTAGGTTGCTCACGTACCTGAGTAGCCCCTCGTGTAGTCAGAATGAACTCTGATTCTTTCAGTTCACCGGAACGCCAATCGCTTGTCAGTCCGGAATCTACGTGGATGGAGCGGCCATCACTACCGATAAGTCAGTCGACTTTTCGTAGGCGAGCGCCATCTTCAGGAAGTATAAACCCACGTTTTGCAGCACGTTCATCGCCTGCAAAGGACAATGCGCCAAATTGTCGTACGCGACCAATCTGACCGGAGTCCCTCACACGCTCGACCTCTACACCTGCGATCCAGCCAGCGTATGCTCCGGTCTCAGTGAGTTCTTGCTCGACTATGCTTAGTGAATCCTAACCTTGAATGCAATGAACGAATCTCCTTACAGACTTGGCGAACAGCTGCGCGTCTATCGACGCAACGAGCGTGTCCGGATGCTGCTGCAACACCGACGGATGTGTCACTCCTAGTGTGAACCCCACTCCTGGCAGTGGCAATAACGGAGCCGTCATGTCAGCCACTTTCATCACAATGATCATCGCAGCTGTATATACACTTCTCAGGCAGTAGGTATTTGTTAGTGTCGGCATATTTTTATACATATTTTTCGATTGTTGTTACCCAAAGAGACAATAAATTATTAAACGTTTTCTCTGTTACTCGTTGAACATCGACTTCGACTAAAGCAAGCAACAAAGAGCACCTACCGTTACTGCGCGGCACCGCTGGTGACGCCCACTCAACATTTAGGTTTCAAGACTAAGAAAAAAGGCGATTTATTCAATTCCAAAGTACAAATAGCACTCATCGGTCTTGAAGACCGCTTTTGCTCGCCGTGAAAACACTACTGTGTTAATGAGGGTGCCGTGAAAACACCACGGTGTTAATGAGGGTGCCGGGAAAACACCAGGCTCTGCTATGCAACACCATGACTTCGATGGTGAAGTTCAACAGTTGTGCCGTGAAAACACCATGGCGCTTTAATGCGGCTCATTCTCGCCACGAAAACACCACCCACTCGATGATGACGTTCTAGAATAGTACCATAAACAACCCACAATGCCACCAGAATGATTAGCAAACTCCTCGAAGACACCATGAAAGTGCCAGACGGCTGCGCAGACGTGCCGTGAAAAAACCAAGACAAAGCGACTGCAAAGCATTGCGAATAGCCCGGAACGTTCCCCATTATGCGAGTAAACAAACTCACCACTGTCTCACTCAGGATGACCACGGTTCGCTACAGAGCTCCATCATTCCACTTGCTTTTCCAGAATTAAGAACGCTGAAGAGACCTTTAACACATCACAAACCTGCAAAGCGGACGACTTACAACCAGACCGTAGAAACCACAAGTGGTTGGCTAAAAGCCACAACCACAAGTATTACTTTTGAAATGGTGTCATATATCTTCTTGTATTTGCCCTATTGCTTTTAAGGAGAAATGATACGGCCCCCACACTCATATTCTTTGGAACTAGGAATTTTTGGAATCCTGGGGTCGGATTCATCAACGACTAACCCACGGGTATAGGGGGTAGAGATACCCACGATGAAGCCTGCGTCTCTGACTCTTACCTTATCTCTACCTGACTCTTATCTTATCTCTACCCCTTATACCCCGCATACTCACGGGTTTAATTGTTGATGAATCCGGCCTCTGGTATAGGAACCTCACCTGCTATTTTAAAAGACTCCTAATAAAATTTAGGTAAAAAGGTTTCCTACGTCTTCTAAACGTGAGATATCGCTGTCAACTGTAAGGCCTGAGTTATACTCCCGCGGGAGTATCCGCGGAAGGGCGGGAATCGCGCCGAGATCCCTCACCTGGCCAATCGCCGCGCCCCGCCACGCCCGCCGTCCGCAGTGCACCCTTTGTCCGCGGACGTTCCGCGGATGCTCCCGCGGGAGTATAACACAGGCCTAAGACAAAGGGTACTACGAGTATTATTATTACACCCTAAACAGCTTACAGGGGAAGATTCCCAACTCATGGTGAGCTTCTGCAGTGCTATTTTGACAGGATGTAGGGTTGTGTGAGCGGAGTCCAGAATTAGTTAGTTTTTGATGAACTCTTTCTTAAAGGCCGGGCCGGAAAAGAGGTGTTAAAACGTGTCCGCAACAATCATCGATCTCTATGACACTCCACGAGAAGTGCCTCGGTGGTGCAGTCGGTGGGAGTGCCGCTTCATAGGAACACATCGGCGGATTTTTGAGATAAAGTAACTGTCACTACTTTTGCACATATTAGTTCGTTGTTATTACGCTTTCTCATGATCACAAGGGTTAATTTTAGACTCAACCTATTCTTTAGTGCACCCATGTATCGATATGTCCCCCCCCCCCTCAACCATAAGGTATGCGTATTCGCCTGCAGTTACGGTATCATTGGTGATATGGCATGATAAGCTGATGGTGAATATATACGCATCGTTGAAAGCTAGCACATATGAAGGCTCAGATAGACAGCCTTGGTTTGTTGTAAGCATTCACGGTTTAAAATTGACTCCTGTAATCATGAGAAAGCGTGATACCAACAAACTAATATTGCAAAAGTAGGAACAGTGCGCGGACTCGATCTCAAAAACCCGCCAGTGTGTTCCTATGAGGTGGCACTCCCACCGACTGCACCAACGAGGCACACTTCGTGGGGTGTCGTAGACGTTGATGATTGTTGGCACATGTTTTGGCACCTCTTTTTTCGGTCTTTGAAAAAAGCGTTCAGCAAAACCTAACTGTGATTCTAGACTCCGCTCACACGACCCTACATCCTGTCAAAATAGCATCACAAAAGCTGACCATGAGTTGGGAACCTTTCCTTGTTAGTTCGTGACCCATCAACGCTGTGGTGTGGTGGTATAAAAATTAAATGACAAATACGAACCTAACTATACTGATCCACCGAAGACCACCATCTTTATGTTTCATGCAATTAAATCAGTTATGGGAGGAATAGACTTCAGGGAGCTGAATAGGGACCGTATTTACTGGCACAGAGACCGTTAAATGTAGTCGTTTTGATCAAAGACAGAAAATATGTAGGATATATTCAGTAGTTACACCAAAAAGACAACCAGCAACAACAATAATCTGCAAAGTAACAACAATAGGCTATAACCGATGCCCTAACAATAACAACGTAGAATTCTAACAACATCAACTTCGTTTTCGCTTCAGAGCCTTCGATGTTTTCCTTTTCTTCTTCTTCCCTTTTTTGCTCGACTGTACTTCCTCTTCTTCAAAGTCCTCTAACATCGCCGCAAACTGAACAGTTTCCAGTTAAAAACGAATGCAAACAAAAATTAGGTAGAGCAACAAACCCTCTCGCCAGCTGCGTCGGCGTCATTCCCAGCCATCTCGTCGTCACTATTATCAGTATCGTCGAAGTTCGCGCCTTTCTTCTGAGGCTTGCCACCGCTCGGCTTTTCATCGTCGGAGTCAGCTATCTCCTCATCTTCCTCCATATCCTCTTCTTCCTCCTACGAACGATAGAGAAGTATCGAAAGTAAAAGCAAAGCAGTAGTGGAGTCCTCACCTCATCCTCATCAGCATTTACCTCCTCATCTTCATCGTCGTCATCATCACTCATCTCAAAGTTTACTTCATCATCCTCCCCATCCTCAGCAGCTCCTCGCTTCGTTGCTTTTGGCTTTCTCTTCTCGGCTGTGAACTCTTTCGAGTAGTCCACGTCGAACTCATCGTTCGCCGCTCCCGGCTCGAACTTATCTGAACAGCTATAGTTACACTGGGCTGAACAACTAGTAAGTCGGAGTTCTAGAACCAATCAGGGCCTTAAAGCGATGTGAGGATACAGCAGTACAGTCGCCCATGCCCGTGAACACACCAAAATAGTTTTAGACAAGGGTCGTGAAACGCCCTGAAGCTACCAATGGTATCGTAGGGACACCCCCACGTTCACAGGGTTGCCGTGAGTACAGCAAAGCAGTTGAGTAGGTGCTAAGCCTATGGATTCGGCCGTGAACACACCAAAGCCTTGCAAGGAACGCCGTGAACACACCAAAGCCTTGCAAGGAACGCCGTGAACACACCAAAGCCTTTCAAGGAACGCCGTGAACACACCAACGCCTCTCAAGGAATGCCGTGAACACACCAAAGCCTTGCAAAGAATGCCGTGAAAGCACTACAATGAAGCTCTGGTCGAGAAACCACTTACCAAGGATTGCATCGAACTCGGCAGAATCGACACTTTCAATCTCCCAGTCGTCTTCCTCCTTCTTTTCCTTGTTGTCTGCAGAACCGCTGAATTTCATCGACGCGAACCGGTGGAGGTAGTGTTCGTCAGCTGGCAGCTCACTCAGTTTCTTGTTCACGTATTCCTTGAAGGAATCAAACTTGGTCACTCAATTGAGGGAAAAACTTAGACAGGTGATAAGAGCAGACCTTTGAAGACACCGGCAGCTTCTTGACACCCCAAGGATCGAACATCTTCTTGCGCAACACTCGTTCACCCGTTGATTTCTTCTGGAAAATACACGAGCGATGCGTTACCGTGAAAAAAGCAATCCGCCTATTAAGCCTAGAATAGCGGAGTACTTTAAAAACAATAATCGGCTAGCAAAATAACCACCTAATACCCCAAGGTGCCCCAGTCCATTACAACGACAACAAAGGCGCTACCCCCAATACTAGAGAAAACGAAACTCACAGCTCGTTCTTCCTTCGGATTCTTGAAAGCAAAACGATCCAAGAACTTCATCAGCGTGAAATCCTCAAGTGGATCTCCTTTGTAGTTTATACATCCGTCCTGAAGAGACAAAAATAATTTATTACATGTGCTTTGTGCATGTTTTGATTAGAAGAGTAAAGGCTTGCGGGCATTAAGGGTCGAATTACTTGTAAAATTAAACAAAATCGGTAAGAGTAAAACTTTAAATCTGATAAGGATGATAAGGAGAGTACAGGTCTTCACAACACACTTTTTAAAAGACAACGACCAATTAAGAAAATTCGGCTCCTTCGATGACGAGTTATACTGGGACACTAATAACCACCTTCGCTGCTCGCTCACCTGAATCAGAGCCTTCGCAAAGATGGCCACCGATGGATGATAGTGCCGGGACAGCAGCAGCAACTCGGTGTCCACTAGATTTCGGCAGTCCACAAATAGCGGATTGCGCACAGCATGGTTGTATGGCGATGATGCCGCATGCGATCCTATAGAAGACTTGAATCGAAGAAATATTAGCAGTGTCACAATTCAAAACGACTTGATAAACGCCCTGGCAAGAGTTAGACAAATAACCAAGGATGTTTCAGGTCCAGGGATGTTTTTGTAAAGAGTCTCTTTTTAAAGAAACCCTCACAGATTTCTCAAAAAAACATAAGAAGCTCCAAAAGGCTAATAAAATCAGATCGCGATTATTGCTTCGACCAGAGCTGTCCTTCGTCAACCAACTTTGACATTAATCCAGAAGAAAAAGCCTCCTATGAATGTCATCAGGGCAAACCTGTCTGTTTTCGATGAACCCAACCGGGTTTGTTGATGTAGTTCACTCCTGTTGGGTCTTCAGTTTTCTTTTCATCCTCGGCTCCTTCATCCTTGGCTTTCGCACAGGTGCCTTCCTCCTCCTGTAAATTAGAAAAAATCAATGAATGAATTTCTCAAAATTTCAAATTTCAAACTGAAATTTCCACATCACTCACAAAAGGATTGAAAAACACTCAAACTGAGCCATGTATTTCGATTTAGTCTATAGACTAATTGCTTCGTTTATCATTTATGGCGCACAGTTTGTGCAATAAATAAGAATAAAAACAAATCATGCCATTTTAAGGGCTACTTAAACGACTATACGCCAGCTTCAACAAAATCGAGATATTTTGTGTATTACACTATCTAAAAACCATGAGTACGTCTTCACTGAGTACCTAAGCTATCTTCTAGTGGAACAAGGACGAAACCTTCTTAATTGTTTTTATTTATTTCTTAAATCTCTGGGATTCAGATCCATGGATATAACTTCAATTTTGCAGCAATAAAACTCGACTGGGTGAAACCTTTATTAACAGCGTGTAATTGCATGCTGTTCTTGTTGTAAAGACGTGCAATGTGGCTGGTTTTAGACCTGAGAAAGGCTTCAAGCCCAAAACACCAATAAAGGATTGACCAAGTCGAGCTTTATTTATTTATTTATTTATTGAAGAGGACGAACTCTACAACATGAATCAAAATAATGGGAATCAAACCGTGCTTAAAAATAAATAAATTAGGGGATACAGAACAACATCGATTTTACGTTCAGCAGCGATAATCTTATTCTTAAAAATATGTAAGTATACTATACCCAAACTATTGCAAAATTTAAAAAAAATACAAAAATACAACCAGTTGCAACGATCACCTCCAAAAAGAAAGCTATAATTAAATCATTAATTTAAGGTTAACAGCGTTCAAAACCTCTCTTAGAATAAAGAAAAGTAGCACAACGTGAGCTGCCAAAGGCCCTTTCTAAAAAGGGATCAATAATCTACTACTACGCTAGTCATAGTGACCGAACTTTAAAGAAAAATACACCTGAGAATCGAATCATATCGTTACCTCTTCCTTCTTGGTCAGCACTATCGGCTTGCCGTCAATGCCTACATCGAAATAGCGTTCCTCGTCGTCATCAGTGATTCCCAGTTTTGCGTCAACGATAGCTACGCGCTTAAAAATTAAATTACAACCATTTACCAGCCTCTCACATTAACCAAGTAACCATGAAGCCATACATCGACGTGCTTCTGTAGAACGATCACACTCTTTTTCGTCTCTAGTACTCGCGATATCAGTATGAGAATACCGGCAGTCAGCGACGGTGGAGAGCAGGTTGCAGCCTTGAATCAACAGAATGCGGTTGTTGGGACTATTCACAACGTTTCCTCTATAGAGCGTATACAAACCTGGAGTAATCGCTTGACAAACGATCGCACTCGATTGTCAGACGGATCGGCTTTAAGGGCTTTAAACATAAGCAGAAGCAGTTGATTGTAGCACGAGTGAGGAACATCGGTGAGCAGTTTTCGATACAGCGCCGTGTAGAATCGATCCGAAAGCGAATCGCTGCAACGAAGAGAATAATAAGCGGTAAAACAGCCCCCCCCCCCCCCCCCCCCCCTCCAGTCGATTGAGTCGAGTATCTAATAGGGATTAGTTTGTCAAAAGGACAGAGAAGGGGAAAAGATAAGCGCAAGGTACGAACGCTCACATATTCACAGCCGCGAAAACACTACGATGAAATGTTCAGCCCTTCGCCACGTATTGAAGGCTATCCCTAGGGGATTCTAGAGGATAGCTACAGGCTGCTGCTGCTTAACGTATTTCAACTGCTGTGCCGTGAAACCCCACTAGAAGACGCTTCGAACACACTGCGCATCGTAACCGCTCCACGAAGATGTCAAGGCGTTTAAAGCTGAGCCAGACATTCCATTTGCCCACACGAACACATCAGTGTGTTGCTGAGGACGAAGAAGGGCCATAAATTCACCATGCCTATGTAGATAAGCACTAGTAGGCCCGATTAAACTAGTTGATTCAATAATAGCTTCATTACTGGCATTGATTTGACACTTACACAATTACGCCTTCGGTAAAAAATTTCTCTCGAAGACTGTCCTAAGAAGGAAGAATGCACTACAGCTACGGCAACATAAAGAAAAATGGCGATACTCAACCCATTTTGGGATGCTACTCTATGTCGTGTAGGCGATTTGAATGCGTATTTGCCCAGAAAATGACTAGCTTTTTCCTTCACAGGCAACTTTGATACCAATTCAGCTACCCTGGAGGAATGGAAGGCTTGGTTGGCCTGGGCGGGAAATCCGAATCAGCGACCTGAATCGGCTGCACTCGACAGTCGGCACCTCTTCCGACTGCGCAACATGCGCCCTACGCTGACATAGCAATCAAAAACTCTAAAATACTGTCGAAAATGGCCCCGTGCATCCATCGAGGTGGTCAAGAGTACACTCTGGCGTTGCAAAAGTGACCGCTGAACCATTTCTGGAATCAAAACAGGATGTCAAGGGTATCAAGCCCCCGCCAAAAAGCTCATCGATGATGGCGAGAAGATGCCAGGACTCCATGCATGATGGTCATAAGGTCATTCTAAGGAACTCTATAGTGAGAAACCGTGAAAACTCGTGATGTTGTAATGTTCCGAAGAAACTTCGAATATGGCATTACACTAGCGTAAATTTCAGGAAAAGCATCACAACAGACCAATCACCATGCAGTTCTCCCGTGAAAACACCATGAAATAATCCAAAAACTGTACAGTTCTGCTGTGAACATCTAAAGTGCCGTGAAAACACCACAACACCTAATAACCGCGCAGTTCTGCCGTGAAGACACTACAGAGCAGCCGAGTAACTGTGCGGCTCTGCCGTGAGCACCTAAAAGCGCCGAGAAAACACCACAACACGGTCAATGACCGTGCAGTTTTGGCGTGAACATCCAAAAGTTCCGGAAAACACCTAGAGCGGTCGAGAAATTGTGCAGCTTGGCCGTGAACATCCAAAAGTGCCGGGAAAACACCACACGTAGCCAAGTGCCTGTGCGGTTCTGCCGTGAAAACACCTCATAGCGGTCGAGCAATTGTGGAGCTTGGCCGTGAACAACCAAAAGTGCCGGGAAAACACCACGACGCAGCCAATGGTCGTGCAGTTCTGCCGAGAAAACACCACGACGCAGCCAATGGTCGTGCAGTTCTGCCGTGAAAACACCTCAGAGCGGCCGAGCAATTGTGGAGCTTGGCCGTGAACAACCAAAAGTGCCGGGAAAACACCATAACACACCCAAAGACCGTGAAAACACCATACGAAAGTCGAATAACAGGGCAGCTCTCACGTGAGCATTGAAAATTTTTCACGGAAGGGCTACAGGGCGCCTAGTCACTCCAAGACGAAAATTTAGAATAGTGCACTAGCGCTGAAACTGACCGAAAGAGAAGTCTTAAATTAGGCTTAAAATTTTGTCTCCAAGGACGATATACTCGGCGCATTTACTTATTCACTGTTTCTTCCTTTACCTTTAACGACATGACCAGAGAAAAAAGATAAAAAGGAGAATACAGTCAAATATAGGAAATGCAATGCATCCAATGTAGGAAAAACTACCTTATTTGATGCACTTGAAACAGCAGCTTCAGAGTTTGCAACGATACCGAGTAAGAGCTCGTGTGCACAATCTTATACAATGTATCGATGTCCTCAGTCAGTGATTCCGCTTTCTCTAAACACACAACGCACACTACTTCGGGCAGAATGTCGTCACCCACGACTGAAATCAACCAACGAACCTTTGGCGAACGGAAGGGCTCGGTTCGCAGCAGACAGAAGGATAGCAATCAGGCGATTATCCGGCAGCTTACGGCTGACGAGCGTTTTGAACAGACCAAAGTATATAGAGAGCATTTGCACAGCCAAGGAAGAATCGCCAGTGCGTAGCGTAATCTGAAGGGGTTACCGAATTGAAAAAAAAAATGGGGAAGAACTGATAGACTAACCTGCGACAAAAACGTCGACGCATATAGATGTGCCTTGGGGCTCACATTACTTCTAAAACCAGATTTTAACCAAACCGAAAACAGGTCATTCTAACCGCTCGATACCTGTAAATCAGTCGCTCCACCTCAGTAACGATAACAGGGCGCATTTTCGGCTGTCGTTTCGTGAGATCTTCAAGGAGAGTTGCAACAAACGCGCCGATCTGGGTCTTAGGATGCCCCATCTTGTTCACCAGCAAGCTCAGAAGGAACTGAAACTGGCATTTTGTTAGTGTACTGTGAACAAAAACCGAACAGCTAGGAGTTACGCACCCTTTCTCCTTCTGGGCGTTCAGCTAGGAGGTGGAGAGCCGTACGCAACGCGCGTTTGCTCAGATCTTCAACGACTAGAGAGGCCAGGCTCTGAAAATGGATAAACGTTCTGCAGCGCGGTGCCTCCTGAACATTAAAAAGTTGCCGTTGTGACCTGAGGAGCATCAAAAAACGCTCTCAGAACCCCAAAAAACCAGCAAACACTGCCCATGATCCAGAAGGTTCACCCACAAACCTCGACGGCTCGTAGAAACCTCTCGTAAACCAGTTTCAGCCTGTGTTCAAACCGCCAAAGAATGAGTAGCCTCTTGCGCCCGTTCTCACTGTTCGAGCAGATCTCCCCTATCCTCTTGAGGGGACGCTAAAACAGGCCTTCATTTAAACTCATGATCGAAAATTTTCAATGCAAAAACAAACCCACCCCATTAAAAGGCACAAGCTTCCGATTAACCGGCAAGAAATGGTCCAGAAAAATCTCCTCCAGTATGGCTAAATATCAAAAGGCTCCGACAGGACTAAAAACACTTAAAGAATGCATCAAAACGTGGAACTAACGCAATATTTCCAATGCCTCTCGCGTGTTCTTTCTCTCCAAGGCGCCGATCATTATCTCCATGTAGGCCAGCGAATGTACAGGAGAGGTGTGCATCTAAACGGAGCGAAACACCCTTAGAGAGCAGTTTATGCATCCCACCAAGCCTGATGAACGTACCTGAAGCTGCATGGCCGTCATGCGATCACTGGCCGTTCCTTTCTTGATGACCGACAGCAGCCATGAGGCTTCCGAACCTCCTTGCGTTCTCACATCTATAACGAAAAAATGGGACAGGAATAAGCGGCCTAGCAATCAATCTCTTGAAGAAAAGCCGGAAAATTCGCCTTTAAGGCTTACTTTGGCCAAAAATCGTCCCGAAAGAGACTAGTAGATCACAGCGTCGACAAGATTTACCAGTTACGCTCCACACTTTCTTTTTCCATTCGATGTTGTGGAGAAATTTTAAATTCATATTGCCGGTACACCTACTACTGGATATGAACTGTCGATTTAGAGGTTTATTTTTTGAATGTTAGTGCTACTACAAAATTAAAAAAAAATATCGCTTTGAACGCGGAATAAAACTAAACTCACACTGATTGTAAACCTCGATGTCTTGCTTCAGAAGAGCATCCGCTTCTTCTTCCAACGACAACAAATCTGCTGCTCCAAGAGCCTCCTCGATTGGATCATTGATGGTTTCGTTCACCTGAGAGGAGACATTTCAGGCGCCAAATCGGTTTCATTAAACTCGAAACATCATGCCGCAAGCCCTTTCTTCTGGACTGTAGTGCCAGGGTTACATATTCTAAGCGAAACAGCGTAAAAAGCGCCACAAATCTGAGATAAACAGAAGGGTAAATCGAGAAAGGCTAAGCATTGCCTTACTGCTCTGCGTAAACGTGTCAGAAATAGCGTAATAGAGCCTTACGGGGCTTTTTATGTGAGCACCGCTTGTGACCGGTCACTTTGCAACACAATCATCCACAGCGATCAGATTCTGTCCACCTATAGAGTGATAAGGTCACAGACATCTCGTATTTCTCCCTGTGTGTGGTGTTTACAGCAATTTGTTCGTCTTGTAAAAAGCTTTTCATAGGTAACAAGGCGAACAAATCGCTTTCTACACCACATACAGGGAGAAAATAGAGATGGCTGTGAGCCTTACTGCTCTATAGCGTGAACAGAATGATTGGTGAGGATGATTGTGACGAAAAGTGACCGGTCGCGGGTGGTGCTCACATAAAAAGCCCTGTAGGGCTCTATCCCGTCATTTCTGTTCCACCCTCGCGGAGCAGCAATGCAATATTTAGCACTTCTCGATCTACCCTCCTGTTTATCTCAAGTTGAAGGCGCTTTTCATGCTGTATTGCTTAGGATAAGTATCAATGCTATTATAGACCTCAAGAAAGAGTTTATGGTCTGAAACGTCGACCAAAAAGTTCCATATCAGAATAGCCGTCCAATTTGTTGCTAAAAACCGGACAAAAGGGAGAGATTTATGGGTTCGACTAAATGAACGAAAAAATTATTTGCGTTTTTTTTTCATCGTGTAGAAATCTCCCAGCTCTTAGGTAGGTGGAGGCTACACTTCTAAGCCTTCTGACTCTCGAACCAACCTGGTACTCGAACCATTTCTGGCCTTCGTGATGCTTCACAAGCGGTTGGCGCACGCCTTCCGCTTTGCGTTTCTTCTGACCGCTAACCTCGGCTGGCTTCTTTGAATTCACAACGACCTTTGGGAGAACCTCGTCCACTTTCTTCCGTTCGAAGCCCTAAGAAATGGAGCTTAATGAGTGGACGCTTACTTAGTGAACAAACACTCACATTGGTAAACTTGTTCTTCTTCTTCTTAATCTTCTTCAGGCCTTCTGCCATGCCTGATCGAATAGGTCTGAGGTCTCTCGGAGGCAAAAACAGCTCATTGCAATGAAATATAGCAATGGTAGATGACCTTATAACCCAAATCTTACAGTACCGCATGCATAAACTTCATTACAGTACTCCTCACATAATGAACAAAAATACAAACATTCACGAGATATACGATGGCTCTACCGAGATATCAACACGTAATAATGGACACACAACTGGCATGAAATCAAAAATCAAAATCGACGACGACTGCGGAAAGATCTTGCACGAATGAAATCAGAAATTCGACTGGAAAGCGAAGCGAATACGAGGAATGAACAAGAGGCAGCTGCGGCCATCTCAGCGACGATTTCCTCCGAAGTAGCTAACGGCGAACTGTTCGCTGAGAGTGGTCAGATTGAACACCGGATTGATCGGCACCTTAAATGGAATTCAGCTAAATTTATGAAATAAAACGCTACTTTAAGTCAAAGAAGAACGCTCACCACTGCATTCTGACTCCCTCCAAGGATGCCATCCGGTTCACGAGTTGCCGAATAGGCTTGAGCAATGGCTAGACCGCTGAGCACGTAGCAGGTATGGTAGAGATCTCGGGATTTGTCCGGCTTGTCCCGAAGTCCGCCGGCCTCGTCCTGCAAACGGCGACTTTTTGGAGAATTCAGACTAAAAGCCGCTTGATGTACCTGGCAGCATAGCAGGATGTATTCCTCCAGCATTCTGGCGTCAAACAGGCCATCTGTGGTAGGTCGGCCCTGCAACGAGTAGTTTATAGTTGAATCGCCGCGCTGCGCGACAAATATTGATTGGAAAATAGGGAATTGACCTATGTCTTCGGCTCTGCGATGCGATCTGTGGCTCAAAATCTCATTCAACTACTGTTTAGACTTCATTGGCAGTGAAGCGCGACAGTATCGATCGGACGGCGCAGTACATCAATAACAAAAATCAGTAAAACCATAATAACGGTTCAATTTACTGCTTAGCTGCGTCTTACTTTTTTATTAACCCTTTAATGGTCGTTTCTTTTTTTTGCATTCTTGCTATGATGATGCCAATTCCTTTCTTTATGGATTGTTATTTGTTTCCTATAGTGGTGCGCCAATAAGTGTGTGAAGTAAATAACTAAATCAATAAATAAATGAGGATTCGTCCGCCTCCTACTATGATCCTTTTGGCGACGGCGGGGTGTTTCTTACTCAGTACATCAGAGTCCTTCGAGAGCTGTACAACGAGCAAACAATACGTATCGATTTTTCACGGGCGATCGCCTGCTATTAATCAATTCGTATGCTTTGCACGTGCGATTCCGTTCCTCTCTGAACTATGAACAGGCTCTATCGCATCATGTGGCTTTAAAGAAATAAAATCACCTACACGGAGTACTGCGCGGTAGACGGTTAAACCTCTTCGACGTGTAGAAACAAAGGTATCGATTAAGCAGCTCTGGCGATCGTATCGCAGGTGAAGTATAAAGGCCTCATTTATACTTCAGATACCGCGCGTATAGTGACGCGACGGCACGTATAGTGGCCAAATTGATTGATCGCGTAGCTTGATCAATATGACCACAATGGGCGGCGTCGCGTCGCTTGGCGTCGAAGTGTAAATAGGACCTTATACTTCATACCCAAAACGCCGCGCGAGGCGAGAAATATTGATTGAATAGCACGCGCAAATAAAATAGACGATTTCGTGCTACGACGCCGTGCCACTTCTGAGCTATAAACTCCACAGAATCATAAATTAAAGACGTAGCGCCCAAAAATCGGTTAGAAAGCAGTTAAAGCAGATCCATGACTTTATTTCTTCTGCGTGAGACGATGTGGACCTGAAGTATAAAATTCCTTTAAGTAATATCCATGCCAGGCGACAGATATCAGCTGTACAGCGGGAAGATCACTAACAGGAGTTTCAAACGGAATTCATACTTCAGTCGCGGAGTGACACGGCGTCACGATAGCTAGTAATATCGATTAGGCACGCGCAAGACGATCGATAGTGTCGATTTTCAAAACACCGCGTCCTTTGGCGAATGGAGTATTAACCTTGCTCAAGTCATAGTTATTGGTCGTCCTCGTTGTCCAATCGATATCCGTTTTTGTGAATTTATACTAAATCCACCTTAGTGGCACTCTTTCTGGCCATGGTAGAAGTAAGAACCTCCTAGAAGGCTAATCGAGGTCGACTAAAACCAAGGACCTGCTCAAAGTCCTCGATGGGAGCGACTGCTCCCACGAAGAAAAAATGCATATCGATCGATTTTTGCTGGGCGGCGATTGCTCGACATTAATCGATCCATATATTTTGCATGCTCGGCGACTCAGTCGCTGCCGTCGCTCCTGCCGCGAACTATGAACAAGCCCTAACACAGTAGAAAAATCGATATCGATTGGACGGCGACAACAGTCGATAACTGCGGCTTCTGTGCAGCAGCGCGAAGTATTAACTTCTAATTTACGAAAGTTAATCATTGCGTTAGAGTGATTAGCACCACATCCGAATCCAAATATAGCCCCTTTCTAGCGCCCCATGGAAACCTCACCTCTCTGGCCATCTCGCCGTCGATCAGCGGGAAGTTGGCCGCTTGCCAGAAACTGTAGCAGCCGTCCACCAGCTTATTGGTACGGCCCTAAATAACGAAGGATAAGCGTTTTTCAATCGCCATGACCGTTATAAGTAAATTCTACCTGAAAACCACCCTCGAACGGCATCTGCCGTTTGGAGAGCCACTGTAAAAGCAGCTCAGAGTCTACGAGGCGGTATCTAAAGCCAAGCAACTCTTCTCTACTGTTCAGGACGGTGACATGCTAGAGATTAAGAACCTGTCAAGGATCACGAGGCTGGCCACGCCACAGAAGGCATATCCGCCATGAGCCTCGGCCATTGGCTCGCCTGCGAAGCCGCCCTCGTACGTTTGGCACCTGGAACACAGCGGAGTTACAAACGAAGTACCTGAAGTGTACGTCTAAACTGGAAGAGCGATTCACATGAGAAAAATTTCCACCCTTCAACAGGTATAAAAGTGTGATTCGTTTTTGCCAGGTCCTTAAACCGAACGAGTAGGTGGTCCCCGAATTTACAATGGAGTCACGACGCGTCTCTCAAGAGCGCTCACTTGTGCGACAGCGATGCCCGTTGCGGCGAGCGGCTCGGTGCGCAGTGGGTAGTGGCATTGCTGCAAGAGATGGAGGTCGGAGGATCGACTCTCATGTCCAGCAGCATCTTTGCACTTCCACTGATCGCTAAGATTTGAAGGGTACTAATATCCATATAGTTTCCAAGCGTTTTCTGCAGATTTTTCCAGCTATAGTGACCTGCAGAAAACGCTTGAAAACTGTGTGGAGGTCAGGATCCCTCATATCTTAGCCGATCGGCAAAAATGCAAAAATGCTGCAAGGCATGAGAACCAAACCACCGACCTTCATCTCTTGAAGCAATGCTACTACCCACTGCGCACCGAGCCGCTCACCGCAACAGGCATCGCTGTCGTAAAAGTGAGCGCTCTTGAGAGACGCGTCGCGATTCCATTGTAAATTCGAGGACCACCTACTCCTTTGGTTTAAGGACCTGGCAAAAACGAATCACACTTTTATACCAGTTGAAGGGTGGAGACTCTTCTCATGTGAATCGCTCTTCCAGTTCAGACATACGCTTCAGACTTCCCTCACTAACAGCTTCCAAAGGCTTCAAAGCTGCGCAACGCACTTTATGACCCATTCAGCCGTGCCGTCTTTGAGTTCGTCTGTCATGATGCCGCAGAGAGCGGCGACGGCCAGCGCACAGTACGTGCCGCGGATGTCGACCTCGCCTCCTTCGTGCATCGTGAACGAGCCGTCCGGCTGCTTCATTCGGTGCAGGAAGCGGGACAGCGAGTCTCTGGAACGGGGGAGGTGCATAGACTCCATTAGCATCGATCTTATCTCCGTTTTCTACCGGCTTGCCGTTTTGTTCCTGAATTCTGGGAACGTGCCTACCTACGTTGCTCACTGGATGTTCAAGCTGAGTCCCTAGTGGCAGGGCATATATCGTCTGTCTTCAAATTGCCACTTTGAAAGGTGTACCGTTCCTGTTATATTGATTCGATTGCCAGCTATCTGCGGTGCTTCGGTCGATTGGCGATCAAGAACTGAGCCGAAACTGTTCTCGCATTCTTCAAATAATCTTGAGCTGCCACGCGGACCTATGCACCACCAATTATGCCTCCGAAGTTGTCTTCTCTGTCGATTGTTAAGGGTAAACGAGGGCATGCGACCAAGGCTACGGATCCGGATACAGAGATGGATTTGTCTGCAGCAGTTGATCAACTCGAACGCGATCAATCAATCCCGCAGCACGTCAAAACGATTCTGAGCCGAATACTCCAGAAGGTGTCAACAGTGGAAGCACTGGTGGAGGAAAACAGACGGCAGACAAAGGAAATTGAGAGCCTCCGCAAGGAAAACTCTGAACTGCGGTCTGTTATAAGTTCTCTATCTCAGTCATCTACTAACAGCAGAGTGGATTCTTGCACACAGGCTGATTTACCTTCTGGACCTTTATCTGTGTCTCCTTCGTTCTCTGCTCATCAATCGTTCCCTCTTTCTTGTTGTGAGTCCAAAGAGATTTCTAGATCTCTAGTTATAAGTGGATTGCCTGAGTCACAGAATGCTCCTCCTTTTATGCAAATTGAGCATGACTATCGTACAGTAAGACTTCTTTTAAATTTCCTAGGCTGGCTGTATGTCCTCTCTCTGTCTATCGCATGGGAAAATACTCTGCTAGAACTCCCAGGCTCCTGAAAGTGGTTTTGCCATCGTCGTATTTTAGAAATGAAGCGATTAAACGTGCTCCTCGCATTCTCAAATCACCATTTAGAGGAGCATATATAAGGTCCTCTCTACCTAAATCTGAGAGAGACCGTCTTCGCGCTCTCAAGCTCAAAAGTAGGGAGACATCTGTTAATAGCTCTGACAATTCAGTCCTAATTCGCTGTTGTTCAAGTCCTGCTGATACAGCTTCCTCGCAGCCATCATTGAACTGTCCTAATAGTCCTTGTTTAAACTGATAGAATCTCATTGGAGTAGTAGTACCAGCTACAGAATATTGTTGAGCAATATCAGGTCTTTACCAAAAAACTCTGATGCTCTAGTTTTCTGCGCTACACAATCCTGTTTTGACATAATCTGCCTCACGGAAACATGGCTTAAAGAAGCTATAGAATCACCCGCTTTATTAGGGTTGCTCTGCAAGGAATATGAAGTGGTTAGATGTGATAGAGTGCGACGCAAAGGCGGCGGTGTAGCTGTTCTTCTTAGGAAGGTAATATCATACAGCGTTATATTAAAACAATCTGTTCCTGACTCTTTTGAAATTCTCTGTTGTGATCTTGCACTCCATGACCAGTTTTGTAGGGTTGTCGTAGTTTATAGAAAACCTGGGTGCTCCCATTCGCAAACAGAAGAAATTCTAAACATTCTTGGGGATCTTTCCACGTGTTCTTACCCAGTGGTCGCCGTTGGCGACTTTAACATGCCAGATATTGATTGGAGAAATGATAAAGACTTATGTACCAATAGTATATCACAAAGATTTTTGGACTTTTGCAGCTCGCATAGCATGACCCAGCTGGTCACTACGCCAACGAGACACAACAGTGTGCTAGATCTTGTTTTAGTCAATCGGCCTCACATTGTTAGTGAACTCAAAACAATGCCGAACTTAGGCATGAGTGATCATCTATCGGTGTCATTCCGTTTAAGGCTGCCTAAGTTAGTTGAACCTATAAAACTTCGCAAGATGTTTTCGAAAGCTGATTATGCTTCCATTAACAGTTATTTGGCCAATGTTGACTGGTATGGCTCATTCCAGGCTTGTACTGCGGTAAATGAAATGTATGAACTCTTCATTTTTGTTCCTTCTCAGGCTATCCAGGCCTTTGTACCGTTATTACCAACCACGAACTCTACTGGAGCCCTGCCTTCGTACTTAATTTCTCTCTCTAAAATTTGCTCTCGTGCTTGGGAGACGGCAATAACATCACAAAACAGACCAGACTGGGATAGATATGTCGCCCTTAGGAGTCGCTTTGCTAAGAAGCTGCAGAAGTATAATTTATTCTTGGAGAAGAAAGTTATAACCTCGAAAAATAAGTCGGCATTCTTCAAAATGATGGCATCTAAACTGAAGTCCCAAAACGGGGTGTGCACTCTTGAAGACGGTCAAGGTCGCATGGCTTATACGGACTTCACTAAGGCTGAGTTGATGGCCGAGTTCTTCAAATCAACGTTTGTTCCAGGGGAATATAATTACGACTGCCTTGTTGAGTCGTCACCAAGTATGCCTGTAATGGAAATCTGCCCTTGGTTCCTAGAGGAGGAAATTGTGGATACTATTCTGAAATGGCCTCGTTCAGGTTCATTAACCCCTGATTTTGTTCCTTTAGGCTTCATTAAACGAGTGCTCCCAGTCATTGTTGGACCACTGAGGTATATCATGAATCTCTCGTTAATGAGAGGTGAAATCCCGACGAGGTGGAAGCATTCTTTCGTAACACCGATTCAGAAGAAGGGACCGCTCAACCGTGTTAGTAGTTACCGCCCAATAAGTATAACCTCATTCTTCTGCCGTGTCGCTGAGAAAATCCTACAGAAAAAGATCAATGAACATCTTGAATATAACCACTTTCTAAGCCCATGCCAGCATGGTTTTGTCAAGGGCAAGTCAACGGAGACTCAACTCTTGGAAGCAATGAATGACTGGACGGACGCACTTGATAAGAAGAAAGTTGTTCACGTCATCTATTTTGACTTTATGAAGGCGTTCGATAAAGTTCCACACTACAAACTTTTGTATAAACTCGAAAGAGCGGGTATCCATCCAATGCTTCTGCGATGGGTTCGTGACTTTCTCTCCAACAGGACTTTCCAAGTTCGGATTAATGGTACTTTCTCTCAATATCATGCGGCAACTAGCGGAGTTCCTCAGGGTGGAGTTCTATCACCACTTTTTTTCAACATTTACATCCAGGATCTATGCTCTATTTTCTCAGGTCTAGATGTTAGTTACAAAATTTTTGCCGATGACGTGAAAATCTACAAGACAATTGAGTCATGTTCTGATTGTGAAGTGTTGCAGTCGGCGATTAATGCGGTAGCTCGTTGGTCTGCAGAATGGGAACTCCCGTTGTCCAGTGATAAAACTAAAGTACTTCATTTAGCATGTAGTCCGTCATTGATCTGTAGACTGGGCTATGACTATAGGCTAAACGAAATTCCGCTGCAAGTTGTGGACAAAGTCTGTGATCTGGGTATTACAATCTCTAAAGAGCTCAGTTTTAAGGAACATGTTATAAAAATCGCTACTAGGGCTAATGCGAAAGTATGTAATCTTTTTCGAGCAATTAAATCTAAGGATACTTCAATTCTTGTTCGTGCCTACAAAATGTACGTTCGCCCTATTCTTGAATATGCAACCACAATATTCTCGCCGCAGGAGAAAGGACTGATACGTAAACTGGAGAGTGTGCAAGACAACTTTACTAGAAAGCTAATGATCAGGTTGCATGGATTCAATTATAGCAATATTCCCAGAGGCGCAGCTAGAAGCAGGATTGTTGGGTTGCAGACCCTAGAGCTCAGACGTAGACGTAATGGCCTGGTGATGCTATACAAAATTATTTTTAACCTAACACAAGTTGATCGCAGGATGCTGTCCTTCCAGGACTCAGTCACCAGAGGTGGAGCTACAAAATTGGTTCCGCCAAGATTCAGAACTAAAATCCGTAGAGACTTCTTTGTCTACCGATCAATAAACAAATTCAACAGTTTTTTCAAAACAACATCCATTCCATTGAAACTGTCTCTCTTCAAGTCGTTGGTGACAAAGCTCTTAAATGAGTCATCAGTTTAAACAAGCCGCCACTTGAATGTTGCCCAATAGTGACGAGTTTGTAATTTACCCATTCACTGTTTTACCTTATCGTCATTTATCTCTGGTCTTGTAATGTTATCATTTTGTTTTTATGTTTTTGTTTTTATGACTTGCATGTGCACTTTGCTCATGTCAATAAATAAATAAAATAAACCTTCTACGCTGCATAATCGATACCAGTGCCACGCAGATTGGCAACTTGAGTATAAACAAAAGCGTGGAGCCTATAACTACTCACAAAAAGAGCCTAACAAGAGCAAAAACTCACAGATTGATAGCTGCTAGAGCGTCTTCAGTCTGAAGTGAAGCCAGCGCCATGACGCCGGCATAGGTCGGCGCCAGATGAGCATTTTGACCAGGCCCTCCTGAAAAAAGGGGCAAGAAAAAGGGAGCCAGTGGCTGAATCTAAGCTTCTTTTAAAGGATGTGTAGAAATTTGACCCTTTTCAGGGTCGTAGTGGTCCGGAACAATGGTTTCTTGGTGTATAGCGAACATCTGATGGATCTTCTGACGAGATTTTGCTCAGTTCAGAAGATGAAGCACGAAAGTGCTGTTTATACTTGGGTCATCGCGCGCAGAGCGATCGCCAATACCGATTAGAATACGCGAAAAATCGATATCGACAGCTTTTACGCTGATATAAGACGCCCTTTAAGGCGCTAACTTACTTTACTTTGTATTCGAAGAAACTGCTGCTTTCCTAGTTGGAAGGAGCAAGGCATATACGCCAACGTATTTCAGGGCCTGTTCATACTTCACGATGGGTGCGAAGCGATTAGTTGGTCGTCAAATCATACTTATCGATTTTTGCCGAGTGATCACCCAGGAAAAATCGATACGTATGATTTGCATGGCTGACCAATCGCTCCCGTTGCGAAGTATAACCAGGTCTTTATCCTAGACGCTGACGGTACTACGCAATTTTGCACAAAATCCTTCAAAAATTAAAATTTAGATGTTCCTTCGCCTCTTTGCTATTTTAAAAGCTTCAGATCTCAACATGCAACAGATCTCAAGTAGGAAGGCGTCACAACACTGCTCACTTCAACAGAGTCCGGCCATTTACCACGCTTACCTCCAAACCCTCCATCGGGATGTTGGCACGTCTTCAGAAACGCCAGAATTTCGTCCTTCCGCGTATGAGGAAGCGAAACACCGAGGATATTGAGGCTGTGCAGTCCCCAGTAGCACATCCACGTACGACTTGCGTCCAAACCCTAAAATCAGGGAAACTAGGAGTATTTTAAGAAAAACTCCAAGAAAACGCACAGCGCTTTTGCAAAATTTTCGATATTAAACGTCACAAGCGTAAAAATAGTTTAAAATGGCTAAGGTTCACTGTGAGCAAAAAGATATTGAAAAGAAACGCAAACAAGACCTAAAAACCCATAATTTACTGGACGAGTTTTCATAGCAGCCGCCGTTGAAACTCGTCCACTCAGGCAATCGCTGCAGGTACTACCAACTAAACCCGAATGGCTACTTACTACTGAATGCAAGGCAGCTCGTTGTCATAAAAAGTGGGTCCCACAACGATTCCCTGGCGTGGACGAGTCTTCGGCGGATGACCGCGACAACTCGGCCGTCTCTTTGGTCAAACAGAGAACGATTGAAACGACTAAAATATGGCAAAAGTCCACCAAGAACTAACTGCATATCCACGGCCGACTTCTTTGAGCGACTTGGTCACGTACTCAACGTGAAGGGTACGGTTCAAGACTGGAGCTTGGGCACCACTGTCGGCGAGCGCTAGTTTCATCTGGTCGAGTACGATGTCCTCGACGCGTTTCTTAATGAAACATAAACCAAAGCACCTTAATAGGAACATATGTGCACGAAGAATACCTGTTCAGTAGAGGTGTAAGTGAAGAATCCATCGTCGTTGCATGTGTAGGCCTCTCTGCACGTCCGGAATTTTGCCGCAGAAGCCATCTTTGAAGGGAATAGGGGCTATCTGATTAGAAGAACAGCTCGAACAGGAAAAAAGGAAGGAAAACACCGCCGAACAGCTTTGTAAGCGAACTTTAATAGCAACAGCGAAAAAAAATTAAAGGACGGCTCAAAGTTCGATTGCGATTGGAGCGCGCCAGCTGGTCTCTGGCAGGCTCAGTGAGGGTTCCCCTTCGCTGTCCTCTGATTGATTCCAATTAAACATTTTTCCTATTTGTTGGCCACGTTTAAGCGATCAAGGTATTGCTCGGCTGATGATCGACCACTTGCATTCTGTTCATTTCATCTCGCAACAAAACTTCAAAGAACAGGACGAGTTGCCAGCCAAACTGGACGAGTTCCCCGTGCTGTGTCAGGGATTCGCTACGGGACCACAGGAGTGTTCGGTCCTATAGAAATATCATAATCACCTTGAACTAAGCACCTTTCAAACAAAGTTGGACACTTTTCAAATCGAACTGGACATGTTTCGAGTCGAATTGGACACCCTTTCAAGCTCGCCTAAAACTTTTGAAACCGAAGTAAACATTTTCCAAATAGAATCGAATCGAGCTTCTTACGAGTTAGACCACAGACTCTTCAAGATGGTTAGAACAATTTCTGGTTCAAGGAAAATTTGGTATAGCTTTCAAAAAAAAATCCTTTAGCTCAGCTGTCCCAATAAGTGTAGAAGTTTGAAAAATTCTTATCATTTATTTATTTTATTAATTCTTAAAGAAAAATAAACAACTAAATTTGTTTTGAAGTGAAATAAAGAAACAGTTTTATAGCGTTTGAAAAGATCAGATCGCGCCATGCACTCGAGAAGCAAGGCGCGATTTTCATTTGATTGATAGTGAAAATGCTGCTTACATTGAAGCGTCAAAGTAAAGATATGTGTGTTCTTTACAATTGTTTTTGTTGTATCGGTTACAGTTGTGAAACTCCATGCACACAGAAAGTTTGCCATCAATCGAATAAAAATCGCGACGTCTTAAGCGAGGGCATGGCGCAGTCCGTTTTTGGCACTGAAAAATGACCGCCTTCCTGCTCTTTAAAACAAGTTTTAAACCATTATTTTCCCTAGAAAAAAAAATAGGATTTTATAAAGAGTTTCAAGTCATTTGGTTGCACAATCTTTAGTTATGTGCCCCCCTCCCCCTGCGGAATAGGATAGCTCCCATTTTTCAAACTAAACTGGACACCTTTCAAAGCAAACTGGACAATTCTGAAATCAAACGATCATCTTTCAAATCAAAACGAACCCCTTCCTGATTAAACTATGCATTTTCTAAGAAGGTTAAAACAAAATTTTGTTTTAAACAAGTTTACAATGACTTCCTTTAAAAAAATTAATTTTTTTGAATATTTCATCTATTTCAAAAGGTGAACACAATGCTTAAACTTTAAAAAAATGCCAATTTTCTCGTAAAAAAAACGAAAGATCAACGCTTACTTCAAAGTATTATATGTTGAAAAGGCGAAAAATAAAAAATATAGAAAATAAAAAAAGCGTCTAATTATTTGTTCACTAAGCTTTCTTCTGAAGTTTAAACGAAAACAATATTCTTGTAGACCAGTTGTAGTACTGGCAACAATACAAATATTTCGAAAGAAATGTTGAATTCAGGTTTATTCATTTACATTTACATAAAACATCTGAAACGACGCCAGTACATAGAAAACTGTAAAAATCTGTCAGACTAAGTGTAAGTTGTCGATTTGCACTGATCTCGGTGGCTGAACTGTGCTGTATGTCGAGGACGTCTCATGAAAGGAAGCATCACTGACGAATTCTGATCATAGAATCAGAAAGGGGAGGGCAGTGTGAGAAAGAGCCCGTCCCTTATGCCTTCGTCTCCAATGGGTTCCATTATTGATATTCGCAATCTGAATTTTGAATGATCTCGCAAGGATCGAGCGCTCCCGCCAAAGTGCGCGGAAGCTAGGATAAACCGGGATTCCGACCTGGGGCCGGATTCATCAACGAGAACGGAGGTAAATCTTATCACCCGTTACCGTTACTATCCGTCAGCGGCTCACTAACCGCGAGTTGCGACTCATCAAATTCGCGGTAAGTGATGGCATTTCGTTGCGACTGGGTCACCGTTTAGCCGTGGAACGCAACCGCTGCATCCCGGTAGCGGTTACCAGGCACTCCAGCCTAGTAACGGATACGCCGGATCTGAGGCCGGATTTAACTAACCACGTTTTGATGAATCGGCCGAATGGCGGGTTTCCTGGTTAGTTGCGCCACTTACAGCCGGTAAGTGGTTGATGAATCCGGCCCCTGGAGTAGTCAGTTGCTAACTGTTGATGCATTCCTCTATTCACTCCCCATTTCTGTGTCGTTTTGTTTTTCTGATAAATGGCCTTCAAACTCAGCCAGAGGCCGGTACAACTTTATATAAGTCTGTGGTGACACTATTGAGTGTAAGCAGTTTTGGCGGTAGCCAACGATTCGAACTCAATTTCAGGTTTGGCGATGCAATCATGACTTTGGAGTGCCGTTTAAATAAGATTAACAAGAGAGCATGAAGCCAGCGGTTGCTTCCTATGTAGGTATGGAGAGAGCGGCTGCTGCCTGTGTCAGAATGGAGAGTAGCGACTTCCCCAAGTAGGCAGTAGCTGTCACTCCCTTAGGCCTCGTTTAGGCCTATGGTATACTCCCGCGTCGCTCCAGCGACGGGCGTGGGGCAACTGTCAACGGCGCGTCCTCGCTGCAGTGGCGGACGGCGCAGTGGGGCGCGGTTGCCGGTTGACGCGCCATCGCTCCCGCGATGCATCGCAGAGGGGTGTTATACCTCCGCGTCGCGGGAGTGAAACATACTCCCGTGCGACGGGCAGCGATGGTCGCGGAGGAGGGAGCGCTGTCGTGTCAAAGGGAGTTTCTTCTGACATGTCCGGCACAGAAATGTGCCAATTGAACGACTCGTTTTTTGAGGAGGTGTTTTTTGAGGCCGATTTTTCTTACTTTTGTGCCGAAACCCTCCTGGCTAAGCATCACTTTCCAGAAATTGGGCCACAACTGGGACGTTTCCGTGCTAGGCACATCACGAGAACCCTCTCGTGTCGTGTTGAGCACAGAAACGTGGGTTTCAGTGCCTGGGGGTGGAATGAAAAACGAAAGAAATGCATGAGTGGCGGAAATCCCCCCCCCCTAGCTAAACATGACATCGACGAAATACCGTTGAAAACCACAATCCTACAAGGGTTTACGGATCAGATGGCGATAAAACAGGAAAAACGCGAAATCACGAACGTAACGATCGACAAAACAAAGAATACAAGAAAAAGATGCACTGAATCAGCTGATTCGCTAAAATTCTGCAGAAGTCTCCGTCTGCAGAACTGCGTGAACTATGTCAGCCTCAGCGATGGCGATGGCTTGCGACGCGCATCGCGAGCCGTCGCGTCGCTGTACACTCCCGCGTCGCAGCAGCGGACGGGAGTATACCATAGGCCTTATACTTCGACGCCGTGCGATGCGACGCCACGTATGGTGGCCACATTGATTGAGCGACGCGACCGATCAATTTGGCCACTATACATGGCATCGCGTCGCGCGGCGATAGAAGTATAAACGGGGCCTTAGGCCTATGGCATACCACCGGTCACCCCGAGTGAAGCCTAATATAAGCTCCCACATTGACTCATCGCTTCGCGCGGTCGATATGGGAGCTTATCATTAGACTTCGTTCGAGGTGAGCGATGGTATGACATAGGCCTTATGCTTCTCCGTTCCTATACACTTCTCTCACTCTATAACTAGTACCGAAGTGGGTAGCGGTAGCTACAGCGGTAATGGTAATGGTTAGGCAACAGTTAGCTCGGGACCCCTTTTGGGGTCCTGCTCCTCCCCTCTAGGACTTCCAACCGGCATCTTCTTCTCCTTATTCTTCAGCGTTTGTCCCGCTCTGTTGCGTGGTCCTCTTTCCTGGAATACTGGCGCCACTTCTCCCAATCCAATGTCTGGTCTAGGTGCAACCTAGCCATCTTCAAGTCCTGATGCAGCGTATCAAGCCAGCGCTGCTTTGGTCTCCCTCGTGGCCGCTTTCCGGGCACCTCGAGGTTAGGGCCGGCCTTTCGGACAGTGTCGCCTTTTGCGCGAAGAACTTGGGTGTAGCATTTCAGACAAGCTTCGTGCAGTTTCTCTATTATCGGGCGACACCAAATCTTTGTCGAATGGAGTCGTTGCGCACTCGGTCCAAACGCGTAACTCCGGCCGTCCACCGCAGCATCTTTGTTTCCATTACGCTGAGGTGCCTTTTAATTTCTTTGGTTACGGGCCAGCACTCAGCTCCGTAAATAGCCTACAGGTCGGACGACTGCTCTGTAGATCTTCGATTTAAGCCGCTCTGGTATCTTCTTGTCGCAGAACACTCCCGTTAGAGAGCGCCATTTGGACCACGCTGCACTCACGCGTGAGCTGGCTTCAACGAGAAAAACACCGCCGTCGGAGGCGATTGCTGATCCCAAGTACTTGAATACCGAAGTACGTGGCAGCTCAATGCCGTTTACCTTATTAGATCCTGACCCATCCTCGTCGGTCGTCAAATACTTGGTCTGCTTGACATTAAGTTTGAGTCCAAACCTTCCCAGGCGATCGCACCAAGCTTGCACCTGCCGCTGGAGTTCAATTTGATCTTCGCAAACGGGCATCACGACATTAGCATAAAGCAGCGTCCATGAAACAGGTTGCTGAAGATCACGTGGTATGGCATCTATAACGACTATAAAGAGCAGTGAGGAGAGCGCAGACCCTGATAGACTCCGACAGAGATGGGAAATTCCATCGTACCTGCTGGAGCTTGCACTCTACTCCTCGGACAAGAGTAATGCAACCGTATCTACTCAATAAGCTCCTCGGGAACGTTATGCTATCTTAAGGCATACCGTTCCGGAGGACGTCCAACCTGCAGAGGGTTGATAAATGATATGTATGTGTTCTGCGACAATGTATGCTTCACCATGCCGATAAAAGATTGACGAAACAAGTGTAGAGGTTGATACTTCAGTTAATATCCAAAAGCCGCGGATGTTACAATTGACACGGAGCCTATCAAATCCGTGGACCCGCCGGGATTACGTAAGGGACACACAAAAAAAAGGTCAAGAGTGAGGGTAGATGGTATCCGTGTTATTGAATTGATCCTGCCTATCATAATCATCGTTTGAGCGATAAAGAAGCGTGCACCTTTCACGGTTCCATTTACTCCACTTTTTACTCACCTCGAAGACGGTCGTCAACAGCAGTTTGAGTAAATTGTTTCGCTCTTCTATGAACGGCAAGTGTTCTCTATGTAGAAATCTATAGATTTTGTTGCAGTGAGCATTTTGCTACTCATTGCTTTCGGATTGTTTTGGCTGCCAAGAACAACCGGAATAAAGTGTTTTGTGACCAGAAGCGGTGGAGTTGAGGTGCGACAAATTAGCCTGCTTACACTTCCTAGGCGCAAAGCGGCTGGAGGTCGCCTTGCACTGCAGGCCTTTACGACGTTCTGTATTGTACAAAATTAAAATTTTTATATAGCATTGATGTGCTCGACCCTAGTGGTGAACTGAGGTGGGTGATTTCTGATGTAATTTGGCAATAATGTATGTTTCTACCAAGGCTTATAACCACTCAGTACAAGCTGATCCCCTCCCCGAGCATCTTTGCGCCGCTTCCTATAAGCATTCATGATTTACTTCGCTTTCTGAACACATGCCTTCCAGGATCACGACGTTTGCACACTTATGGTTTATTACATTAAGGATAGCTGCGACATTTTTGCAATAGAGACCGTGGGAGAGAAGAATGCAAGTTGCTTCTTTTTTTGCGCGTTCAACGGAGCACGGATTGTCTGATCAAAAATGAAATGCATTTAGAATGTGAATGACCTCAAACAGATTGTACTGCGGATTCAATTTCTAGTCCAATCATGACACGATATTACAGTGCAAGTATTGCCCTTAAGGCTTGAGCACACTTCGCTGCCTTTGCTGCGGCAGCAATGATGAAAGATATCATCGAGCTGCTGCCTGATTTGCTGAGCGGCAAAGGCAGCGCCGCAGCCGTGAGCACACTTCGCTGCGGCAGCGGGGTCGGTTTTGCTGCCGCAGCAAGAAATGTCGACCGACATTTCTAGGCGCGCGCTGCTGTTTGCTATCCTTATCTTTATCCTTATCATTTGCGAAAGCAGCGTGCACCCTCATTTGCTGCTCGAGCCGGGTTTGCAGCGGCAGCGAAGTGTGCTCGAGGCTTTATTGTGAACGAACTGAGCGAGACGCTGTTATACAGTAGCACATAGGCGCCCCAGGTGCCCCAAGCGAGTATGTACATACATATATACCATACCATACCATACATACATAAACATAGCTGGGCGTACTGTTTCCCACGGTGGCTTACCGATGAGGCGCGTCGACCGCCCCGAGGCATGTGAAAATGGGCGACGTAAGCAGTCGATTGCCGCAAGCTCCGCCCTTTCGACTCGCCGGTCGACATCGATCGCTCTTGCGCTCCGGCGGCGAAGTTAGACGCTCTCTCGCCCATACTCCTATCGTACGGTATGGCCGTCGTGGGGCCCCGATTCTGCAATACGTCTTCGCGGCTCACTACGGTATAGCAGCGCCAAGAGAGCTCTGCGTTCACCACAGGGAATTCCATCCAATACGACCGGATTTCTGCACTTATTCTCTACCTCTCTCCTATGTGTTGTATTCGCTGCACATCACGTATCGCAATAAATCTCATGACAAGTTACCGTGCGTCCACTCGGGGACGGAGTCCCCGGGATATTTTCAGATCACTGCGCGGACGGCAAGTTAGCCGATCGTGGTGTCCTGTGTACATTGTTTGGGTGTTGATTATTAGCTTCTTTGGGCATTACCAGGCACAGAGTCGGGCGGCAGGAGGTGAAGGGAAGGGCAGCCGGCAGCTGGAGTTTCATTAACATGTTGGGCAGACAATACCGTTCTGGGACAGGCTAGTCACTGAGATGTCGTTTAGTGTGCACGCGACGCTCGACGCGATGTCATGATAGGCTCCCATATCGATCGCGCGGTGCGATCGATCGATCTGGCCACCATTCATGTCATCGCGTCGCGCGTCGCGTGCACACTAAACGACCCCTGGGGCCGTATGCTATTCTCTCCCCAACCGTCCCCGGCCGGGCATGAGGCAGTCTCCGCCCACATCCCCGATATGCACATCATGCGTCATCGATTTTTCGCGCCGTCCCCGTCCCCGAGTCGGG